>PVLD010002291.1:0-170278 GCA_004027595.1 Dinomys branickii
CCCCTTCTCTCCACCTCCACCAATCTCTTGATCCTCTTCCTTTTTGTATGTATTTGCAGGACTTAATGTCTGCATTCATGGTGTGTAGCTGAAACATGCACATGGCACATCTGAATTGCTTTTTTGATCCTGTGCCCCTCCTCTCTGTCCCTCTCCCTCCATTGCTTGATCCCCTTCCCCTTTGAGAAAGATCTGTGTCCCTGCTTGCAACTGACTCTCTTTCATTTTGTTCTTAATTTGTACTATAAAAATTTTGATATAAGAAAAGCCATGAAACATTTAAGCTTGTGTGTCTGATTTATTTCACTTAACATTATGGTCTCAAAATGCATTCATTTTCCTACAAATGACTCGCAGTTATCCTTTATGGAAGAGCAGTACTCTATTGTGTTTAAATACAGCATTTTCTTTATCCATTCATGTGCTGATGAACATACAGGCTGTTTCCAAGTGTTAGCTATTATTAATTATGCTGCTATAAACATCGTTTTCCATGTAGCACTGTAATATGACATCTTTAACTCTTTGGGGAAGATACACAGAAGGGTAAGAGCTGGATAAAAATAAATTTCTAGTTTCAGGTTTTTGAGGCATCTCAGTACTAATTTCTATAGTGGGTACACCAGTTGACATCCCCTAAAAGAGTGTAGAAAGGTTCCTTTTGCCCCCCTACAGTCTCTTGGACATTTGTTGTTATTTGATTTCCTTATGAAGGCCATTCTTTCTGGGGTAAGATGGAATCTTAGTGTTGTTTTAATTTGCATTTCTCTAAGGGCCAGTGATGTTGAATGTTTCTTCAGATGTTCATTGGCCATTTGTACTTCTTCTTCTATGAAGAGTGTATTCGTTTCACATGTCTGTTTTTGAGTGGATCTTTCATTTGGGGAAGCCTAATATTTTAGAGTCCTAAACTTCAGCCCTCTGTCCAAAGAATAGCTAGCAAAAAATGTTCCCATTCTTTAGGTTCTCTAGGTTCTCTTCACTCTGTTGGTGATTTCTTTTGCAGTGTGGAAGATTTTTAATTTGAGGTGATCTCCTTAGCTGATTTTCAGAACCATTTCCTGTGCAAACACAATTCTGCTCATAAACCTCTAATCCCAGTTTTTTGAGGAAATGCCACACTGATTTCCACAGTGGTTGTACCAGTCTACACTCCCAGCAATCATGGAGAAGAGTTCCTTTTCCCCACAGCCCTTCCGGCATTTGTTATTAGTTGATTTATTGATGATAACCACTCCTTCTGGGGTTAGATGAAATCTCAGTGTTTTAATTTGCATCTCTCAAAGGACAAGTGATGTTGAACGTTTTTTCATATATGTGGTGGAATTGACAACTGGTAGTCAACTTGTAACCTCCAGCTGAACTGAACCAGCATGGTTCAGGGTGTGGGAGGCCCACCTGGGGGTTGTTGCCCACAGCATAAGAGGAAGAACTGGAGAGGACGAAGTTTAGAAGCTATTAAAGCTGCTGAGAGCTGTTGGAGCTGTTGGTTTTCCTGGGGCTCCTCTTGGTTCTCTTGAAGGACTTTGTCATGCCAGCTCTCCCTGATGAACTTGGCTGTTCTCATCATCAAAGCAGCTTGAAAGAGTTGCTGGAAAGAATAAACAAGAAAAAGGAAAAAAAAGATAACCAGAGCAGAGCCAGGAATATAGCTGAGCAGCACAGGGCCTGCCTGGCAAGCACAAGGTCCTGAGTTCAATTCCCAGTACCAAAGAAAAAAGAGAAACAGATGAATGATACAAAGGAAGAGAAAAAATTGAAAAGGGAAAAAGATAAAAGAAACTAAAAGAGAGAGGGGAAGAAGGAAAGAAAACTCCAAAATCTCAATGAAAGAAAGCTGAAAATAATACAAAATAGAAAAAAATCAAAGAAAAAATTCTTGTGTTTTTGAATGAGTGGTTTCTCTCCAAGATGTACAGTCTTGGGATCCGGCCGCTCCCAGCGTTCTGTGCGTAGCTTTAGGGCCTTGAGGTGCCCTTCTTGGACTGCAGGTCCTTCTGTTTGTTCCTGCCAGACCGTGGCTACCATCCACACCGAGGCTGTCCTTGCTCCTGTTGGCAGATGGGGAGCCGTGATCACCACTCTGTCCTCTGCTGGAGGAGGCCCCAGGGCAGGGGTTGGAGGGGGCCACTGGACTTCATGTCCTCAGCGTGGGGTCTGCTTGCCCCCTTCTCTCTGTGGGTGTTGTTCTCCTCCAGGGTCAGGCCAGTCGTGTTGTCTTTGCTCTGCTTCTCCAGCATGGGTCAGCTCTCTCTCCTCGCTGCTGTTGGTTTTGATACACATAGGTTTAACTCATGAAGTACTGTTTTTATAATTACCTTTTTAATCTTGCTTGGTGCTTTTGACCCTAAATTCCATACTAGTTCTGTAAAGAAAAACTTGAGTTCCATTTAACACAGATTATTTGAGGAAAATAAAAATAGTTTTAGAAACCAGGCAGCATTCCCAAAGGAAATTGGTTCTTCATGCTCCACCTCTTCATATGTGGTCTGTATCTATAACCAGTGAGAAGGAAGTGACACAGAAGAAGAACCCGTAGGGCTTCAGATGGTTTTTGCTTTATGTGGTCATAATTTGGTATTCTCCACTTGGGATTGGCTGAGGATTAGATTTTAATGATTGGCTGAGGTTCAGCTGCTTAGTTACTAGAGCATACCCTTGAAATACAATTTGCCTGTGCATCAAGCTGGGTTGCAGTTCATTATTTAAGGATGCAACTGGGCCACATTTTATTATCCAAATACAAAAACGGATGTAGGCCAAACTTACCAATTTAACGACTTTAACATGGCGCCTTCCATGGAGCTTTGGCACATGTGATTTACAAATGATCACAGCAAAATGGGGTCTCTCACTTGTTTTTGTTACCATTACTTCCCTTGCACGGATAACTACAACTTTAAGACTTCTGTGTGTGTCTGTACCTCTTCTCCTCCCCCTTTTTCAACAATTTTGCCTTTGTCTCTCATAATTCACAATGTCAGTCCATCCACAGTCACTTATAAATTCCTTGTCATTTACCTCATTTTTTGGGTTTTTTGCAACATGAGTTCTTGCCAGTCATTTCCTTAGTATATCGTTCAGATGCATGAATAGCTGGTGTGGAAAAATTTCCTCCACTTCTTCATATGAAGACATATTTTAGATCTATTTTTTAAAGCATCCTCTGCTTCATAAATCAAAGGGCTTCCGAAGTTTATGAACAATTTAAGAAGTCCTTAATGAAGACAGAGTGATCCCGGCTGTCTCTCTACTCACTGATTTCTGCAGGAGAGTAGAAAGACTTGCTTCCTGTCTAGGAAAGATGGGGTTTTTATTTTTCATTAGAGACTCAGAAATCTCCAGGTGTGAATATAGAAACTGGAGGTTTCTGGCATTTTCTGCCAGGAGCAGCCAGAACATGCAGTAAAGCAAATGTTTGTTTTGCCTGCAGAGTGGGAAGAGAGCTTGGCCCATCGGAAAGGGCATGTTGAAGGCAAGTCAGCCAAAGAGTCTCAAACTTTGGTTATGAAGAAGGAAGCCAGCAAGTCGGCGTAAGAGGTAACAGGGGGGGGACAGTGCTTTCTCTGCTCTCACCTCGGAATGCTTACCAAGCAAGACTGGGTTTTCCAAACTGTCTTGCAGAGAAAACCTATGTCTCAAAAAGGAATTCTTGTTCCATTTCCACTCGACTGATTTTAATACATTGTTCCCAGGGTGACAAGGAAAGAAGAGGTGTACACATGGGGGCAGACTTTTCTTGTCTGTTTCCGCATGAACCCAGTAGGCCTTGGTAGGAGTCACACCTAGGACTATTTGCAAGAGTGCACCCATAGTTTTCCAGAAAGAAAAGCCAAAAACTGTACATTTAATAGATCCAGAGAACGGTGAAGACCTCAGGACCCCTGGCTGACTCAGCTGAAGATTTTGCCCCAAGACGAGTTGGATAGGTTTTGGAATTTCTTGGTATTTCTCCTCTGCGTATGACAGGTGAGCTTTCTATATTTCAAAGCTATATTGGAGGGCCAGGCACCTGGATTTCAAGCCCCCATTGTAATTTTAATACAATCACATTCCCTCAGACCTCAAGGAAGAGCCCTAGTGTATATTTTTAATTACAAGGTAAATTCAGCTTCCAGCTTTGTTTGTTATGAAACACCTTGCTCAGAGTCACGCAGCGGAGTCCTAGGAGCAGGTCGGAGCATTCACAGTCTTACCCAAGGCACCTCAGCTCCTTTTATCCCCAAACCCGCTCTCATCTCGTCATCGGAATGAATATACAACTCCTGTGCCATCGTTCCCAATTGCACTCTCTGATGGGAAGCGGTATAACTTGATCTCTTGCACATTATAGATGTTTCATTAGGATTATCATTTAAAATACAGAAAACAGGCACACTCCAGGGTGCTGCATATTAAACATTTTATCTCTTCTCTTTAAAACAATCAGAGCTAAATGTTTCTACAGATAATCTATGCTGTCATTGGAGGGAGCAAATGCACACTCTTATGACGCATCTTCTTCAGTAATTTTCCTCTTCTTTTTCACATTTAGCCTAGTTTCTTCACCTTCTGAAATTCATCTGCAGGGTCTCCTTGTGTAGCTTTGGCTGCACACCCCTCCTGTGGGTTACTCACTGGGTGTCACCCATGGCGTTGCATGCACAGCGCAGACGCTGGCCTGCAGTGAGATCTGTGCCAGGAATCTGCGTCTTTGTGTAATTTCTAAGCTTTGCGTCACGAGCGCAGAGGGACGAGATCAATGCAGTGGTTGCTGCCGCCTTTGCCTCCCCTGAAGTGTCGCTGGTATAGAGAGATAGTGCTGCTGTGCTCGCTTCACCTGTGGAGCAGTGATGCCTCATGAGAGAAGGAGTCCAGGGAACATGCTTTTGCTGCCTGCCTCCAGGATGGAACGGGCTTATTCTAGAGTCCCAGAGCATTAGTCAGTCCTCCCTCTCTGCACGGAGTGTTCAGCCTCCATGCTCAACCGCAGTACACAGCGGAAGCCTGTGTTCATGTGATGACAAGGCATGAGATCCTCTCAGGCTGAGCTAGTGTGGTCTCCCTCCCAGGAGGTGCACTGGGCTCCACAGCAGGCTGCCTGCCGTGGCAACCCAGGTCCCTCTGGGGCCGTGTCTCCTACGCCACAGGCCTGAGAGCGGAGGCAGATCGGACGGAGAGGGAGGCTGGTGTGCAGGGAGGAGCTGAGATGAAGACAAGGGCGGGTTCTCCTCGCTGAAATCCACGTTCCCGGTCCCAGTATTTCTGCAACTCCGGCTGCCTCGCGAGCCCAGGAGAAGCTTATCGTCTCTCTCTCACCTATTTTTCCCCACTAAAATAGCTCAAGAAGGCTTCTGATACAGTGGACAGGGTCCTTACTAATAGGTTTAAGTCTTAAAGAATTATTCTTCGTTTTCCTCTCCTTTCACCTTTCTCCACTTCATTGCTTGGTTTTTGCTGTACACATTCATCTGCATGTTCCTGTAGACTGGAGCATCTGCACAGAAATAATAAAAAGGTATTTGTCCTGTTCATAAACAAATGAAGGGAAAGGCAGTTCAGAGCCGCTTTGGCAAGTCACCTGCAGTTCCTCATATGGAGCAGCTGCTTTTCAGCACCCAAATGTTTGTGAACGCAGGGCTCCCATTGTAGATTTTCTTTTCAAGAGAAACCAGAAATATGAATTTTTATGAGAAATCCCTTGATTTGGAATTGCTGGCTCAAATTGTGTCTTGAGACATTTACTTTTTCTTTTCATGGGTGCTGGGGACTTGAACCCAAGGTCTCACACATTCCAGGCCATGCTCTACCACTGAGCTATGGCCTCAGTCTGAAATCTCTTCAGGCCAGTAGCATCGGAATCACTCTGGAACTTATTAAAAATGAAGAATCACCGGCCCTTTGTAAAACTTGTGAATCAGAATTCTGTTTTAACAATGTCCCCAGGTCATTTGTTTGCATTAAGATGGAGAAGTACTGTACTAATTCACTTGTTGTAAATTGGACTTGCATGTAGAAATTACCTGAGGTGCTTTAAAAAATACTGATGCCTGGGTTCCATGCCCAGAGATTATGGTTTGTTACATCTGAAATGAAGCCAAACCATGGTTGGGTACTTTAAAAAATCTCCCCAGAGTTTGATTTTAATATGTAGCAAATGTCAGAACTGTTGGCTACCATGAGATCCACCACTTTCTGCTGTCTCCTAGACAAAACTGTAACAGTTCCTTCAGATCTTACCTATCTTGGCTTCTAGGGGATAACACCTAGCCTGGAGTCTCAAGCTTTCGCGGGGTTACAAGTGGTAGGTCTGCAAATATTTCTTATATTTATGAGTATATGTTTGCATTATGTAATGATTACATCCTTCCTGGAGGGGTTGGTACGTGGACAGAACATGTCTTAATCCTTTTAGATTCCCTCCCCCACCCCAGTCTTGTTTCCCTTCCCATTTGTAGAGGATCTATCTCCCCATTTTGTAGTATCAATCTTTCCTTTGTTCTTTAATTTATTTATACCTTGGCTTTCTCATACGGGAGAAACCTTCTCATATGTAAGCTTGTGTGTCTCACTTAAAATCATGGTATCAAGGTGCACCCATTTTCTTATAAATGACTAAAATTTCTCCTTCGTGATGGCCGAATAGTACTCCATTGTGTATAAATACATTTTTATCCATTCATCTCTTAGGTCCATAAATATTGTCAAAAGACAATTGGAGGTGGGTGCAAGAGAAGAAAAAAGAATGTTTCAGAATTCTTTAAAATTTCATGACCTAAAACTAGAA
Source organism: Dinomys branickii (assembly GCA_004027595.1). NCBI lineage: Eukaryota > Metazoa > Chordata > Mammalia > Rodentia > Dinomyidae > Dinomys > Dinomys branickii. The sequence goes on from PVLD010002291.1 coordinate 6,767, forward strand.
AACACACTCTTTTTAGCTGTCACAAAGAAATAACTAGTTTGAACACTGTAGAAAAATAAACTAGGTAGCCAGGGGCTCTGAGCACACAGGGCTGAGACTTGCCTTTTAAATTACCTCAGCCATTTGAAAACCCCTGTCCTTTGCACACATGGCCAGATGGGAAGGGGAGAGTAAGAATAACAATAACCCTAACCATAATAATACCAGGGTGAAGCCTTAGGGAAAAGGACCCCCTGCATTAGAGTGCAGGAAAATTCTTTTTTTAAAAATTCTGACACCTGATCGTGTCTCTCTGGTCATTGTTCCTATAGCCCGTCAGTCAACCAAGCTGGTGACCTCTGTCTGTGTGCATGAATAACATTCTCCCAGTGCGATAAGCTGCAAGCAAAAACCAGCCCACAGTTCTGTACCACAGCCCCATGCAATGCAGTTCCTCCCCTGACCAAGCAGGTAATCTACTGCCCCACCCTTGGAGTCTAGGGGGGTGAGGTGACTTCCTGTAACCAATAAAATGGGCATAAGTGACATTGTGCCTATCTTGAGCCTGAACTGCCAAGAGCTTGTGCACTGCTTTTCTTTGTCCTGTACCACTGCTACTAAATGTGACAAGCTGGATTAGGTGCCTTAGAGGAAAATCCAGGCCTTCCCAGACCACTTGAGACCCAGGAGATTCTCAATGTTGAAGAAAGCTCAGCCTTTATCAGTAGAGAGTCACCTTGCCAATCCAGGTAACTATAGCTATACAAGCAGAGGGTCAGCCTGAAACCCGCAGCACTGTGAAATCCACAGATAAACCATGGCTGTGTTTTGGAGGATTTGTTACGGCAGCAGCTGACTGGTATGCCCAGCCTCAGGATGTTCAGCTTGGATGGTAACCCTGTAAAGAAAGGGGCTCCAAAGAGAAATAACTGGAAAACAGCCAAGCTAAACTAGAATACCACAGAAAGAATGGCAAGGTCCTCTAATCAATTTCATGCTTTCGTTGGGCCACCCTGGGACTCTCACATTACTTGCTAGTTCAAAGAGCTAAGCGCAAATCCAGTAAACTAGTTTAAAGTGGTGTGTAATCAGAGAATTCCCCTCAGTGACAGTGACTTCTCACCTACTTCCTAACACAACTACCCACTACTATGCCCCTTACATTTTCAACCTACTGTTACTGAGTATTCTTCCTTGAAGACTAAATTTGAAGTGTGAATAATATTCATGTTTTGAAAAATACCAAGTGCTGTTCTTTGAATCTTGAATGTTCCCAGAGACTCCTGTGTTTTGGGCTTGGTCTCCAGTTCACGCCACTCTCTGGAGGTGGTAGAACCTTTCCAAGTTGGTTGGTGAAGTTAGATCATTGGGGGTGCGCCCTTGAAGTGGATGTTGGGACTCCAGCCCTTCTACCCTCTCTCTTTTCACTTTCCAGTCCCTGTACAGAGAGCAGCTTTGCTTTACTATGAGTTCCTGCCATGATGTACTGCCTCCCTACAGGCCTTAAAGTAAGAGAGCCAAATGGCCATGGACCAAAACCATGAGACCAACCTCTTTCCTCTTTATAAAGGTTTATAAGGTATTCTTTTATTTCAAGTGTTTTGTCACAGGGGTGGAATGCTGACTGTATCAGTCAGGGTTTTACTAGAGAAACAGATATAACACAAGATACACAAATGTATAAGAAATTACAAGATTGGCTTATGATGGTCAGCCAAAGAGTTGAAGGAGGAAGTGTGCAGAGGTTGTACGCACACTGACGCTAAAAGATTCAGTCCAGAGTCTGGAGTTCACAGCAGCATTCTGTGCAAGCCCATATCAGGAGGCTGATGGGTCTGCAACAGAAGGCTAATGAGTCTACACCAGAAGGCTGAAGGATCCAAGGTGGAAGCTGAAGAGTTTGCACTGGAAGCCAGATGAGGTCCAAGCTGAAGGTGAAGACCCTTTATATCATCTAGGTGATGATCCACCCTAGGGTGGCTCCTCTATACACTAGGAATGTAAAACCGTTGAGCCAGTTGCTGAACCAAATTTAGTTAAGATTCTAAACTTCTCAAGTTGACACAATCAATCAGTACACTGACTAACACACTGCATACAGCAATTCCTACAGAATTATGATGACCTAGTATCAGTTTCCAAAAAATAGGAGTGCTTCATGTCCTAGTGGTGGTGAACCTATGGCATATGTGCCACAGTAGGCACTCAGAGCCCTGTCTGCCAGCATGAGCCAAGGTTTGACAAGTTACCAGCATGCGTACATCAAAGGTCACATTAATTATGCAAAACCACCCCAGATGCAAACTTTTATCATTCAATAAAAAAAAGTTTGTACTATTGAAAGTTCTGCTATTATGTTTGTCTTTAAGATAAAGATGTCCATATATGAGTTGTTTTTTATGAACTAAAACTTCAGTATTCAGGTTTGATTGCAGTGTTGGCACTTTGTGATAAATAAGTGGGTTATTTGGCTTGTAGTTTGGGGGCTTGTCTCTAAAAGGTTTGCCATCACTGATCTAAGGTTTTCTGCAAACTTTGTAAGAAACCAGAACTGTTTCTAAAGAAACTGTTTTTAGTACTCTTGCTAGTTCTGAAATATCAGTTTAAAATGTAGTTTTAATTGGAAAAGAAAGAAAAAAGAATAAGCAAGGCAGCATTTAAAAGATACCACATGAGGGCTGGGGATATAGCTCAGTGGAATAAGCGCTTGCCTAGCAAGCGCAGGGTCCTGAGTTCGATCCCCAGTACCACAAAAAATAAAAAATAAAAAAAAAAAATAAAAGATACCACATGCATCACAGGCTCAGTCCAGTCGCCTTCCTAAAAAAATTGCTTGCTTGGTAGAAGAGAAAACAGCTCTGCATATAGCTCCTGTCATGGATGGGGCTGGATTTCTGCAGACTCCTTGCCTTCTTAGCTGACTTGAGTTTACTGCAAGGAGAACAAAACCAGCAAGGCACTCCCATTCTAAGACCATCCATGAGGTTAAGGAAGGTTGGTAGCTGTCCCTGACAAAGGAGCAACTCAAAGATTAACAAAACTCACATTCAGAAGCAAGTTCTACCCCCAAGTCCATAAAAGTCTCAGTTTTAGGTAGGTAGAAGGCAAATTAAGGAGATTGTTTTATTATCTTACTAGTAAGGCCATCAAAGTAAGTACGTAGTATATCTATGAATCTTTGTCCTAGGCATCACGAGGGGTAAAAACAATGACTCCGTGGGTTACTGCTCTGAAGGAGCTCACATTCTGGCTGAGGAGATGTGATAGGCTCATTGAGAACAGCGGCATGTAGATCAGTCCCCTTGACAGGCACAGTTCAGATGATCGGTAACTCCAATGCTACTAGAGTAACACAAGTTTGCTGGGACCAGGAGAAGACTGGGAAGGCTAAATAAAGATGAAGTCAGTTAAAAAACTGAAGATGCTATTTATAAAATATTCTTTTGGGAGTAGGTCCTGTCTGGCTCTTTGTTCAAACACACACACACACACACACACACATGCACACACGCGCACACACGCACACACACACACATCAAACCGTCCCTGTGTCCTGAGTCTCAGGAGAGATAGTTATGGGCTAACTCATTATTGCTTCACATTATCTTGGGACAGGTAAGCTTCCAGGGAAAGGAATGGTCCCAAGTGTTACCAGTGAGTAAAGAGCATCCAGACATGTGAACCGAAAGCATCTTCTGGATAAATCTCTGTGAATAGCAATTCTTAGAAAGCTTTCCATCCAATGCCATCTGGCTGCGTAACTACCACTATGATAAAATAGCACTCCTTGCACTCCAGCCATGTTTATGTCTTATAATTATCTATACTCCCAAGTTTTCAGAGCTTCTATTTTTAAAAATTAAGGAAAACCTTTATCTTTGCCGAGTTAGTTTTCAATGCAATTGTAGCCCATTTTCCAAAATGCCAAGTAATCTAAAAGTAATTTACATGTGAGCTAGGGACGTGAGGCTTTTAGAATATTTTTCTTATTTCCTAAATTGTACTCTAACTATTCTAGTAGTAAAATTAGTTAAGTATTCAGCTAAGCCCAAACTGCATGATTAAAGGGATAGCTGTGAGGGCTGGGAGGAGAGAAGACTGCTTTAAAATTTATCAGGAGATCATTTAATTCCATGCAGTGAGTATTTCCTGCACTATCAAAGAACTGGTCATCATTATTCATTAAGACACAACCCACACGGAGCTAGGTTAAGAGGTGATCATCTGGGAGCCTCAGTACTTTGTGTATACAAATGTGACCCCACAGTCCTAATAACTCAGATCAATCCAGAGGCGGTAATTTCACCTGGCCTGTTAGACCCTTCTTCTAGCTCTACCCAGCAGACTGCCTCACCCTACTACAGTCAACCTGAAATGCGCTGTTCATCTCCCTGCCTTAATTAAAGGGTACCGATCATTCAATTACACTGCAGGGTTTCTCAAGCCTCTCTGGAACCACCCCCTAGAAAACCAGGAGGAAAAATCAAACTGAAAAAGGAAGCCCCAGGATTTCAATAGGCTCTAACCACAAAGGCTTCGACTTGCTCCTAGGTGTATAATGCGCAGAGATGCAACCAATTTCTTAAACTCCTATGTGGTCCTCATCAGGCAGGGAGGCGACTTACGCGAAGAAGGTTCCCGGAAACCCTCACTGCTGCCCTGCTGGGTTGTTGTGTCACAGCTGGCTTCACCCACGGTCTCTCTTTCTGAGAGACCATGGCGACTCCAAACTAAATCCTGGAGAGTAAACAACTCTCTCCACTGCCTGTATCACCCACCAGCAAGGACATTTTTTAAGTTTATCAAAGCGACTGGAGAAGGGGTCTTTGGCAGAAGGTGTGCACTCCAAACACCTCTTTCTAAATTGGAACCAACTGTCTACATGTTGATTCCTCAGGAGAAATGTAACCAAGACTTTCTGACACAACACCAACCCCTCGGTGCACAGGATCTCATTTAGTCTCAGCCACCCACTGGAGGCCCTGAGGTGCAAGGTGAGTAAATAAACTCTGCACAGATAGGCAGGAGAGAAGGTGCAGAAGATAAAAGTGCTTAGACAGTTTGAGAAAACGGATCCAGGTTCCACCCACTCCTCAGAGACACGGTTGGAGTCTGGACTCTGGAAACTGACCGACTTGAGTTTGAATTCTGGCTCTACTGCTTTCCAGCTCTATGACCTTAACAAAGCTACTGAACCCTGCCCAACCTTGATTGTGTCGTCTCTAAGATGGAGATATTCCCTCACCTTACAAAGTTGCAGTGAGGACTTGATGAAATAATAAGACATGTGCGGTATCTAACACAATGAAAGTACACAGTCAATAGTAGCTGCTGTTATTCACACTATGTTCTTCAGTTTTATCTCTTTCCAGCCCCCACTGCAGTATGCTGAGAGCTTTAGGTAAGTGACTTCAGACGGACAGATTTCTAACAGAAGTAATTGGCGAGCACTTGCCATGGTGGCAACAGAGCACTAATTAAATCGGTGTTACTACCCCAAACTCAACCAGGCAGGCGGGATCTGGTAGGAAATATGGTCTATTGATTTTATAGCAGAGGAAAAGTTGTGCTATGGTAGCGCTGGAGCTGGAGGCAGAGGAAGTGGAGCTGAAGGGAAGTAGGGAGCCTCGTCACCTAGGGCTTTCCCTTTGATTAAGTCTGTGCTTTGCACTGCACCCTGGAACACAGGGTGTGCTTCAAGAGACCCCTTTGAACCCTCTGGCTCCCAGGGCCAGCTGTCTGCCGTATCTAGCTGGGGAGCAGAGACGAGATTAAACTGCTGCAGTGTGGCTCTGCCACCCCCTAAGAAATGAGTGGAGGAGTGTTTCCGGAACAGGCCATTTTGTGTTAATGGAGCAGAAACAAGAAGGACAGCCAAACTGGGAGAGATGCATTTTTGTTTTCTCTTGGAGAGACCTTGGGGAAAGACAGCGTTCCACAGCGAAGTGCATAAAAGAGACTAGTATCCTGTTAGTATGGTTCTATAGCTACCAGTTCAAGGGTTCCCAAATCAGGAGCACACATAACTTTCAGAATTTAGAAGAGCAACTAGGAATTTTTAAAAGGGGCATTGTGTATCCATCACAAAATAAAAACAGCGTGTTTCACCCAGTGTGGAGATGAAAGGGGCCAGACTGGATCTGAAAGTCTTCCTGGGACACAGATTTGCTTAGTTGGAGCGAGGGAAGCTTGAGTCTCAGCTAGACCCATGATGGGCCTCTGGGAGAGGAAAGAGCCTGAGCATGCTTTACAAAGGGCGTTTCCCAATATTTTCAATGTCCCATAGTCTATATTTTATGTTGGCATTGACGAAAGACATTAAAGGGCTTGTGTGGAAGCAGGACATGAGAGGCTCAGAGAAAACAGTAGAAGGTTGCATGGGATTCCTATTCCTCTTCTCGCAAACCGTGAGTGCTAGATTTGGGCGTGTTATGGCTTAGATCTAAAATCTCCCCCAGAAGTCTCCTGTGTTCAGTGGTGGGGCTTTCAGAAGTGGTTTAATCCACTAACAAGATCATATGCTGATGGCATTGTGATGTAAGGGGACATTCAGGTGGGGCCTCTTTGAAGGGAGCAGGTTGAAGAGTGCGACCCAGACGACTGTTGTCCCTGGTCACTTCCTCTCTGACTCTTTCCCTCTCTGCTCTGTTTCCTGGAAGCCACAGAGTGAAGTTTTCCTCCATCACACTCTAATTCCATGATATCTCTGCCTCAAGACAGCACTAAGGCAGCGGTGCTGGCTGACCGTGGACAGAAACCTCAGACCCAGTGAGCCTAAGGAAACTTTTCCTTCCGTAAGTTGTCTCAGGTATTTGCCACAGAAACAGAAAGCTAACACAGTGCCTGCTTACACTCCTGGCCCCTCCTCTGTTATTAACCAATGATGAAATTCATGGGTTTGTTTTTATCTGCTACCTAGCTGCAGCGCTACTGCTTTTTACCTCTACAAAATGTTCTAAGATAGAAGAATCTGTCTAGTCCTAGAAGAAGGGCTCTTACAGAAATGGTACTGTCCATGTGCGGCACTGAGGTGTAAAGAATCAAAATCCTGGGCTTGGGAAGTGAGAGTGGAGATCATCTCATCCTCTCCTCCCATCATTTTACAAGAAAGACAACTATACCTTGTGGAGGATAACTGATTTCTGTAAGATGACACAACCAAGGTCAGAAACAGAACTAGTTCTCAAGTTTACACAGATTTAGAGCAACCAAGGTTTTTTGGTTAGGAAGTTAAATGCTAGAGTGTGCCTGGATCAATGTGAATCCCCTTTTTATTGAAAGTATGAAAACTTTCAAAAACTTGAAGAACTTTCATACTTTCTTTTTCATACCACATTTTCACTTTCATTTTCTTACCATTGTGACAACTCAAAAACCTTTCAAAGTCCCTCCCAATAGAAAGAGTTTACAGATTTTGGAAACAGCAATTAAAGGACAAAACCCGTTGTTATGGTTTGTATCTGGATGTCCCCACAAACCCTCATGCACTCATAGGTGGGCCTCCTGGGAATGACTGGGCCATGGGTGTGTGACACTGGGTTAGCCCACTGATGGCTTCATAGCTGGGGGTGACGTTGGGAAGTGGAGCCTGGTGGAAAGAGGTGGGTCGTAAGGAGTGTGGCCTGCAAGTGTCCTTTGGTCTTGCTCTGCTTCCTGCCTGCCACACCGCCCTGCCCTGGAAAGAGCTGTGGACCGAAACCTCTAAAACCTGCAAGCCAAAATAAGCTCCCCTCCTTTAACTTGTGGGTGTCCCAGCAACGAGAGAACAGCGAGACACCAGTGGTCAGGTGGTCTTGGAGCACCATGTACAATTGGATGAGACATAGGCAAGGCTTTGGAAAATCCAGCTGGGTTGAAATTTTAATGCCATTCCGCTTCAAGCAGAGAAATGATAGTTTCCAATATGCAAGGAGTCCTTAGGGAGGTGCTGAGTACATCGCGAGATAAGAGACAGCTCCCAGAGCAGGGGACAGTAGGGGTGGGGCAGTCCTGGGATCAGGCCCGACAGTGTCACTGTCATGGGTACTGCCTTGTAGCTAGCTGCTGAGCTGAGTGGAGCATGAAATAGTGACAGAGGAAGAATCAGTGGTGTGTGTGTGACAGCCCATTCTTTTCTTGCCTTTCCAGAATTTAGCTGAAAATAGGTAAAATCATAATGATGCTAGAATGTGCTTATGAAAACTAACATTTCAACAAATCTAAAGGCCATCACAGAGAAAGAGGAAATAAGCATTCTCCAGTGTCTGCCGCAGCCCCCGTTCACAGGGACAGGGATGTTTCACCTCCAAAACACCTTTGCTCTTGTGTCTCTGGGGCAGAAGAGCCACATGTCTCTCCCATCGTCGGACAGCTCGTGAGCTGCAGAGTACAGAGTGAGCCTTCCTTCAAGACGCAGTCGGAGAGACCCACTTCATCCTGCAGACTGCGTGGAGTCGACTTTTCTGAGCAGAAGGGGAACCTGCTTGGCTGTGATGCTCATCGGGTGCTAGACTAGAAAGACAGATCAGGGTTGACAAGCTGCTGGGAAGGTGTACTCGGAGCGGTCCAGATGGGAGGTAAGGAAAAGAGGTGTGGGGAGAGGGAGGAGGAAAGAGGAAAGGAGGAGGAAGCACCTTAGGCTCCATCTAAAGGATGCTTTGTATGTGGTCTGTGGTGCATTAACCGGAGTCCAGTAGATACATCCGGCAGGAATCTCCTGGAAATGCTGGCTTCAAGGCAGAGGGCCACTGAGATGGAAATCCTGTCTCATAGACAGCTGAGTGCAGATGTATTTCTAGGGGGCCCTGGAGCCTCTCAATACAGGCGGAGATGGCACAGCTGGCAGAAGCCCATCAGCAGAGTGACGTATTCACTCGCACCCCCAAAGATGCCTGGGAATGAACAGAGAAGACTGTTCTTGCCGGCCCCACATCTGCTTCCTTGCTCCTCTCCTTTTGTCCACTTCCTAACGCAGAGGTATTTGGGGCTTCCAAAGCCACCCCGCTGGGTTTCTGAAAATTAGGTGGAAAAGTGTCTCACTCCTGAGGAATTATTGTGAAAGTACTTTGATGATTAACCTTTTAAAATGTGCAGAACAGACTTTAAAATTGTCGCTCCTATTACCCACCCCTATCCCTGGGCTTCACATAAAGCCAACCTTATGCCCTACTTTCTTCATTTGTCACAAACATAAAAGCTGTTTAAAGATTCATTTTCTCCTCCTGCCCCCCATTATTATTACCTTAGTTCTAGCTGTCAAGAGACGTTATTAAAGAAAAGGCTGCTATAATTCAGTATTAGCTTACCAGAAAACACCAGCAGGAGCTGAAATCACAAATAGGCAAAGAATAAAGCAAAATTCATCATGAAGTCATTTTCACCTCCCACACTGTACTCTGACCTAGACAATAACTGTCACTAGTGAGGACCATAAAGATCTGCTCCTGCGCCATCACAGGGAGAACATGGGGATGGTTGGTTGGTTGCTGCTATTTTTTTAAGTGTCAAATTTTTCACTCCTTCCCTGGGAAAGAGTAATATATTTTATAAATACTCTGCTCTCTTATCTACCATCAGCAGAAAAAGTTATAATTTAGCTCTTTTTGAGCAAACGATGTTTAGACTGGATGCCAAAAGTAGATGACATGGATAATTGGCAATTCTCTGCCTCGAAGGACCATGATGAATGTTGCAAAGAGCCGTGGACAGCACTTAGGGAAGAGGCTCCCAGGAAGCCCTCGGGGCCCACCTGCACCGGGACACTTAGGCAGGGAGAAAGCAGCCTTTGGAGGAGGCCGGCTGGCTTCAGGGACCCAGTACTCCGGTAGCAGTACTGTTAAAGGTGGGAAGCTAACTCTGCGATGTGGCCAAGTCACCTTACTTAAGGTCAGATCCTCTTCATTAAAAAGAAATGGCACGCCAGTTCAGAAATCCGATGCAAGCTGCTACAGTGACTTGGAAAGGAGAGAAGTCACTGGCGAAACATGCTGCTAAGGGTACACAGGGGTTTTAGTTGCTTTTTCTGATAGCTTATCTCACATGCAAAGCCAAGTGGCTTTGTAAGTGGAGCCAGGGAGGCAGCTTACTGAGCAGCAGTGACTCGGGGACAGCTGAGGCACAAACCCGCTCAGCCTTGGTGTTAGCTGCAGTTGTCCTTCTTGGCTTCTGACCCTCCAATGACCCCAAATCCTTCTGTATTCCAGGGCGCGCGCACACACACACACACACACACACACACACACTCCTCCAATGCCTCCCACTGCACTTGAACTAAAAGCTACAAGCTCCCACTTGAGCTTGCTCCTGTTCGCCCTCCATGCCAAGCTTCTCCGGTCTCCTTTGTTCAGTCTTGTTCAGCAGCTCTGGGCTTCTTTCTGTTCTAGGAACACAACAAACTTCTCTTTGCCCCAGGGCCTTTGCATTTACCATTCTTTCCTTCTGAATTGCTCTTCTCATGGACCATGACTGTTCCTAAATGATTTATTCAGTTCCAGTGTTACCCGCTCAGAGGTTTCTTGACCTCCCTTTCTCCTGCAGAACTTTCTAATCACAACCCTGCTTTGATTTTTGTCATCAACCTCTGATATTATTTTTTACTTACAGTTCTATCTCTCCACACTAGCCCAGGAGCTCTTTGGGAACAGAGACTTCTTTGCCTGTCTTGCTCACCACCAGATGCTTAGCACTTATAATAGTGTTCAGTCATTATTTTTGAATGAATGAATTTGCTAAGACAATCTGCAGGAGATACTTTAAAACTAGAAGCAAATCTTCAAGTCTTTGAAGATCTTGCAGCAAGGTGAGCACATGTGGAAAGAGGCCAAGCTGGCCACGCCCCGGGGAGAATGTTACATGTCTCTACATCAGAGATGCCATCGGAGCTCCAGCCACCCCAAATTTCCAGCTGGCAGTTGACAGGAGTGATTTGTAGAAGTCATTTTATAGCAAACACCTGAGGTTCTAGTTTCACTCTGCAGAGCCATTTACATGTATCTGTGGTATTTTCGCCCAGAGGTGCATCCCACAGACACCCCATTAACATTTTACATAAACAAGCAACAAGTGGCATTAGTTGAAAGTCTTTCACATGCCAGGCAGTTTGTATACTGGTGGTAAATGTAAAGCCAGAGGATGCCTCTGCTTGGGAAAGAGGAGTCTGCCTTAAAACAGAGAATGGAAGACCTTCCGGTCACCTACCAGCTGTCCTTACTTATCCACCTGCATGTCTCCTTGGGCTGCCACACACACATCAAGGGGCACAAAAGTGAAGCAGTTTTTCCAGTATGATCTTCACTTCAGTATATTTTGCTTTTTCTCTTTTTTTCCCCAGTACTGGGGATTGAACCCAGGGCCTTTGCACTGAGCTACATCCCAGCCCTTTTAAATCTTTTAAAAATTTTGAGACAGGGTCTCACTAAGTGGCTAAGTTCCCCAGGCTGGGCTCAAACTTGCTATCCTCCTGCCTCAGCCCCTGAAGTGCTGAGATTGCAGACATGTGCCACCACACCTGGCTTTGTGCCTCATCTGAGGAGGAAAGGGAGAGGGAACCAAATGGGACCACATGTGTTGGCTGCATTTAGTGTGCGCTTCATTGAAAGCAGGGGGTACGATCTCCCTCCTTTCATTCTGCCCCATGGCTCCCTCTGTGACCAACTGGTCTCTGTTGGTTACAGTGCCGACAGAGGTGTGCATGGGACCTCTGTGAGGCAGAGCCAAACAACAAAGAAATCATTCACCGGACATCAGAGAATCATGATGATGTCAGTGACGATTCTGCTGTCCACTTGCCACTGCTCGCTTCCTTTCCCAGGAACTGTAGGAAATGATGCTGGAGACTGGAACTGTGCACAGATCTCTGCTTATCCCCTCAGTCTGAGGGCCGAGACGCTTGGTGCCATTGGCTGAATCCCGGGTGCAGACGGGGCTGGTGCTGTAGGAGGAAACCTTTCTGTGAGGAGCCTGGGGCTCTGATGGGCTGGGAGCCTTTGGATGTCCAAGAGCACTGCAAAAAAAAAAAGCATTAAAACGATGGGATGGAATACACCAAACCAGCCCCTCTCCCTCCTACTATAAGAAAAACAAAACATGTCTGAGTTCTACCCACTTAGAAAGGCTGCCTTGTCCTTAACTCACCCTTTCCATCAACATTCAACCAATGGTGAAGCAAAAACCTCATGTACCAGGCACCGCGTGGCATGCTAAGTACTCAGTGATAAACAAGAGAAGTTTTAACTCTTCTAGAGCTTTCACTCTGCTGCAAGTCTGTTTGCTTGTTCCTTTTTTTAAACAAGACAGCTTTATTGAGATAAAATTCACATACCATACAATTCTCTCTTTTAAAATGTATATTTCTATGGCTTTTCATATAGTCACAGATTTGTTCAACTATCACCATGATCAATTTCATAACCACCAGAACATTTTCACGTCCCTGGAAGGTAGTGTAAGATTTTAAGGGGCTAATCACTGTTAATTACTGAGTTACAGTGGTGACCATTCCTGCTTCTTCTGTGACAAGAAAAAGCATGTAACTTGAGCAGTACTGTATCCCCAGGCTTTGAAAAGGCTCCCCATGAAGTGGGTCACACCAAGGAATCACTTTCCCAGAGGCAACAAGGTAGGCTCTGAAAGGGACAGTGACCAAGGAGGGGCAGCTGCTGTCTGACTTCCTGCTCCTTCTGGTCTGTAGAGCTCCCACAGCCTTAAGCCTGGACCACGCACAGAGGTGGCTATCCCATCGCTGCCATCCCACCTACCTCATCCCACTTTGGCCCCGCACTGGCCACAGAGTTCAAGTGAAACGGCCATTAGAGGAGTTCCAGGGTTCCAGGTGGGGGTGAGGTCTGAGCTGGACACTGTGACCCAGCTCTGGGAGGAAGAGAATGTGGGCACCAGTCTATGCCTTCTAGATTGTGATGACAGAGGGGGCGGTGCCAGTGAGATGTCATCCAGTAGGTGACCAATGCTGTAAATTACTGATGTTGGAAGGGTTTGGCCAAGATTCTGATGGGAGTTTTAAGGGAGCCGAAGACTTGTGACAGTCATTCTTTTTTTTTTTTTTTTTTTTTTTGTGACAGTCATTCTTAACACCATCATGGACATGTTAACGTCAGGCTCCACATGCACAACAAAACAATGCCTGGATGTGGTTAAAACTTCACTGTATACACAATGCAAGGGGACAACTTTTACACAGACCTGTTTTTCTGTGCCAAGAACACCTCAATGATTAATGATCTATGTTAAAGTGGGATAATACCTTTCAGCTCTCATTCCCATCCATTCACCTCATTGCCCCTCGGCCCTCTGAGGTGTGCCGAGTAGCTCCTGGTTCTCCCTATTCATGCATCTGGGGCAACAGCGAAGCCTGGGATGAGTGCGTGGTTCCTCCCTTTGATGGCAGAGTGGGTAGTTAAGCAGGTATTTGCACCCTGCGGCTCTGTGTCTCTTCTTAGGTAAAGAATCTAAGGAATATTTCGCTGGTACAATGTATTTTGGCCAAGCAGCTGCCAGCAAAACTCCTAGTCAGGACATGAGGCAGTGGGCCAAGAGCAGAAGGACTTGTGCTGGTATCATCCTCCACCTCCACAACAGAGAATTAATGGCGCAGGCTTTGATGCGCTGGAGAGAACCACTCAGCTGCTGACTCTGCTAGTTCTAGTTATTTACTTCCCTGTTCAACAGAAGTTGAAAAATCACCTGTGTTATTAATTTGTGTAAAACCTTCCAGCTTCAGAATGGGACTCGAAAGCTATTTTTACAAAGAAAAGTTGGAATTCTCAGCTTTTTGCTTTCAGGTGACTAAAGTTATTCATCAGCTGTTCTCATAAACGTCAAGCTTACTTTTTTTTCCCTTACACTTTCTAGATGAGATAAACATGTATAGGTTTGCTGAATTTCTCTCACTGCACAATTGTACATAAAACCATCAAAGTAGCTCTTAGTCCCTTTCCTATTTTTAGATATAATTTTGAATTACGTCTCCTCTTAGGCAAATCCTCATTCCCATTATTTGTGGTTTGCTCTCATTTTTATCAATTAAGTGTTTATTTAGCATCTGCAGTGTATTCAGCATTGTAGTAGGAATAGATGGAGATACCTTAGCCTTTATTGGGTCCTGGTCCTCAGCGGTCTTGTGCTTCATTAAAAGAGAACACTGACCTTATAAAGTAACGAGTACCTTATGGGTTGTCTGAAGTCTATAATTATCTGGAACAGTGTGGCATTTTTGAGCACACCAAGATGGAGGCCAGGTGGAGGATGAGTGGACACAGGACGGAAAGGCTGAGTGAGAGGCAGGGACAGGGGTGTTCTTCAGACAGGGGCCTCACAGCTGTTCAGGTCTTTGTTTTGAAGATCATAAATAGCCTGGGATGACTCCCAGCAGCAGACAACATGAGCCCCTGACAGTTTATTTACAAAACGAAGAGAGTGTTAACATTCAATTCTGCTGCAAAAGCTGGAGGGGAGCAGAGAGTGGACTTGAGTCCTAAAAAACAGCTGGGCAGAGCAGTATAGTACTTAGCAGTCAGATACATCCCCTTAGTGACAGACTGTGACCTTACTCCTTACCAGCAGCGAACCCTAGAGAAAGTATATTTAGCATATGTGGGGAGGGGAAGAAACATACTAATTCGCAGCAGTATCTGCAGTTTGATTTTGCTTTCTGCCAAGCACTCTAGACTCCCCAGCATCGTGCCACTTATTTCCTATGGCGGAAACACAGTCTCTTACAACTGGGTCCCTCTGTGTTGATGGGGCAGGGGGAGGCAACACGGTGCAGCCTGGGCTCTGACGTGAAGGGAAAGGTGCCCTCCTTTGCTGGGGATATAGCTCAGTGGAATAAGCGCCTGCCTAGCAAGCGCAGGGTCCTGAGTTCGATCCCGGTACCACAAAAAAAAAAAAGAAAGGTGCCCTCCCATGGAAGATGCACACCTAGGCTCTGGGCCTCTGAGCTCCGCACAATGAAACCTTCATCCGTCCGGCCAGCCTCTGTGTTCAACTCCATATGCCTCCGCTCCAGGATCAGGGCAAGAACACAGCTTGGAAAGCCACGTCTCCTCTCCGGGTCATGGCTTACAAACAGTGTGGTCTGAGCCAAACCCATGGTTTTGTTTTGAGACCACTCAGCTTAAAGGGTGTTACTTCCTGTGTAGGGAGAGATATCTACAAGCCTTATTGCTCCATCAAGCAAACGTGCTGGGCCCATGGGAATCATGGCCTCGAGTAGAACTCATTCAAGAGACAGAAGCCTGGGAGGACTCCTCCTGACTGAGTCAGAGCTCTGCCTAGGGAGGGCAGGCAGGCAGAGAAGGCCTTGGAGCAGAAGCTGACCTGCCCAAACAGAAGCTTCCCTTCCTCCATGTTCACAGAGGAAGAAGGCTTCTCCCTCTGAGGATCCTCCTTCAGAATTGCTTGTTCTTAGCCATTGTTGTCATTTAAACCAAAACTAGATGGTTGAGAAGATGAGGCAAATTAGTGTAATCTGAGCCTAGATCTGGAGTTACACAGACCTCTGTTCTAACTCCAGCTCTGCCACTGGCCTGTGCAGGCTACTTGTTACTCAGTTTCCACATCTGTACAATGGGCCCAGTAAAAGTGCCCTCCTTGCAGAGCTGGGATTGGAATGAATGAGATAAGTCACACGCAGAACTCAGTAGAGGTGGGCCATGACTCTTGATGGCTTGTGGTGAGGAGCTACAGGCAACTCTGTGAGCCCCACTCTGGGCAGGGTCCCCAGAAAAATTCTCTATCTGTGGTTCTGTGGACTTTCAGTCTCCTCCTAGCAGCAGGTATCCTTTTCCCTGGACCAAGACTGAATTCTATACCACATTCTGTGTCCCCTCTGTGATTTAGTGACTACAGAGTCCCCTCCTGTCTCTGGGGAGCTATGTCTCCCAATAGTTTTCCTCCTCCTAACCTCCACCGTTCCTTAGAATTCACTCTTCAGTTTGGGGAAACATAAATAAGGTGCACCCAACATCTAGCAGATTGCAAGTTATTCTTGCTTTATTAGTAGGGACATCTACAAAAATCTAGCCCAACTCAACCACTCAAAAGATGAAGTTCAGAGAGCAGCCGAGATTTGTCAAGTGCCTCAAAGCATCCAGGAAATGCAGGCCCAGGGCCTAACCCAAGTTCTTGAACTCTCAGTTTCACCTTATCCCAGAGGGCTAAGGTGGAGACCAAGAAATGGCTCTGTGCAGGTTGAATGTTAACTGACGCTGACTAACAACCTAAAATTGGCAATTACGAGCTTCTCACGGGGGTGAGACAAACTTCTGAGACTAGGAACTGTGAACGCTAAAAAAAGCAAACAGCTTTGTCCTTTAATATATGTCACTAAATAAGCCAAAAAGACAAAAGAGCTATCTAAAAAATCATAGTGAATCTCTTTAATTGAAGACATGTTAATGATTTTAAGGTCTGGATAATCATCCCTTTTCTCAAGATAACAAAGTGGCAGAAAAAGTCGGGCTTGAAAACGTTCTATTTCTGCTTAGACTCATCCTGTGCCTTTTCAACCCCAAGTCTTACATGCAGCAGATTAGGAGAGAAGACCGTGTGGCCAACCTCCTGAGCTCTTCCCTTGTAATGTGCAACATCTCCAGCAAAAGACGACTGAATCTGAAAAGCCACACGTGTGCTGCATCCAAGATTTGTGATTATAGAACTCACTCTCCAGCTCTGAAAACAAATACCTCTCTGAATGAACCTGTCATCTTCACTGGTGGCTTAGCTGCTGTTTGACCCCAAATTGCCATTTAAACCTGCTCCTTTGGCTCACTGCGTTCATCCATGACACAGGAGTTAATTAGGCACCTCGCATTGTATTTCTCTACCAAATACAAGAACATGGCAGGGTGAGCCTGATGGTGAGTGATTGGTATTATTGAGTTTCTTCATTCTCATTCTGTGGGCTCAAAAAGAGAGTAAAGCACACCATGGTGTGAACTTCCATGTTTATTTGGTATCTTTTAGTGCTTTCAGCTAGCAGAACTATGGCTGCCTTTTTGGTCAGGAATGTCTTGGGTACTCGTTTTGCAAGGAGAGAGGACGATTAAGCCAAGTTCCAGAGGAATTATGCTGCATGATATAAGGCTTTCACACCCCACCCCTATTCAAGAAAACTGCTCCCTATGTCTCCACCCTGCTGTCTCAAGGAATCAGATCTATCATAGAGAAACCAAAGCTGCTTCAGTGTGGTCAAGGGTCAGATAACAACAGGAGAGTCTTAATTTTTTCGAATAGAAAAGCTTATTTCTTCATGAGGCATCTTTGAACCAGTCATGTTAAATATAATAGCACATCCCATACACTCTTTGCTTCCTGTTTTACATCTAGCTAAACACTTTAAATTCTAACTAAATGGGATACTTTGTATTTTCTGACAGAAGTGACTGTCAATAAAAGGGATCCGATACATAGAGTGGGGTGTGGCAAGATACAGGCTGTGTCCCACAGCTAGTTTGGAGCTTAGGTGGAAGCAATTCAGTCACTTCAGCACCTTCACCTTGCTCACTGCCACTCCATCCTATCACAGGAATGGGGCAAGAAGCGTTGATGGCAGGCCAGGCCCAGGGGATATTCATTACTGCTCACGTTCTGTGAACGTTTCAGGGAATTTACCTGGGTAGTCACGTGCTCAGCTTATTCTGGGGCATAGTACAGACCGCTGTGTGGGTTTCTTTTCGTATACAGACACAGGTCACTTGTAGTTTCTGATGAATGCTTTTTCCCTTTAATTCAGTGTTGTCTGATATTTTAATGGAGAGTTCCAGTTACCCAGTACTGGACCCAGGGCTGTCATTTTGTTGTTGTGATGTTGTTTTTCATCTTGAGCCATATGGTCAGTTTCCTAATGCATCTCTCCCTGTGTTACTCTTCGATAATTTCAAGTTACTGTTGTAATTTTAAATGCCAAACTTGAAAAACTTTACTTCCTGACTTATTAACCTTAGAAAATGAAGTCAATATTAACTTCTTGCTGTGAGGGAGAAGGAAATTAGCTCAACCACACTCCCTTCTCAGCCCCTACTGAGTTGTCAACAAGAGCTCGGATTTTTGTCCCAGGCCATTAATTGTATTATTTTACATTGTGAAGTCTGTCATCTTCACATTGTTGTTTAATATTACTTTTATATTTCAATGGATGTGTAGCTCGTAAGTTCTTACACGTTACCATATTCTTCACATTGATGCTTTTGGTTAGCCAGATCTAGTAAAAAAGTCTTCAAGAAGGACTCATATTTGTTATGATTCTCAAGTCTTTACATATTTAAAAACTCTTCATTTGGCTTTATAGTGGTTTAACATTGAAAAAAAAATACCAAACAACCGTAGTTCACACTTATTGTTGAACTGATGTGAAGAAGCTACACACTGAGGATGATGCAGGTCTTTGGTGGCTGTTGTCAGTTTTCATTTTTGTTTCAATATTGCTCATTCGCTTCACAATTTTTTGGGGAACATGATTCATTTTCTTTATCTGCAGATTTAGTTTCCTCTATGTGGAAAATTTTAACTTACCTTTTGTTTCCCTGTGTTAATTGCAGCCTTCTCTACCTACCCGTTTTCTTTTGGTTGGATCAGACCTGTCCTCCATTTTTACTCTTTTCCATCCACATCAAATGCCACTCAGTCAGGTGGCCCACAGCCACAGGGGCCCTAAGAATCTGTGCATGGCAGTCCACGAAGTATGAAACTCAGAGAAGGATGAGATGCTTGCAGCTTAAATCATTTCTTCATGAAAGAGCTAAGTGGGGGCTTTAAGCAGTTTTAGATTTTTAGAGGGGATGAAGGGGCCTGAAGAACACACAATAGTCAGAGACAAATGTCCCTGGCTCTAGGTATATTGTCAAATCTAGCCTTTCTTCTAGGAATTTAGTCTCCTGGGGGGATCCAACCCTTAGGTAGATAAGGAAACTTCAGGAAAGCTCTTTCCTGTGCTTCAGGAGGACCAGAGTTGGAAGAAATGAGGGGAGGGTCAGCAATGTTGGTTCTCCTTTGTTAAAATGATTTAGAATGTCAAAACACCAATCTTCGGGGTTCTGCTTTCTGAGCCCCAACCCTTCTCCAACCTGCCTTATTTTTCATAACACTACAAGTATCATATGTGCCTCAACTCAAACAAAACATAGTTCTATGAGAAAATCTACACACACACACACACATGCATGCACACGCACACACGCACGCATGCACGCACACCCGTGGCAGAACAGCGGCTGGCAAAACTGAATTGATGCTGAGTAAGTACTTTGTTAAATTATCCAAGCTTTTCCTTTGGGTCTCCTATTCTGTTTCAGCTGTGTAGATTTTGTCCTTTGCTGTAATTTATGGAGCTTGTTTTCCTAGGTCTAGTTTCCTTTCTATCATATTGTATTGTAGAGTTCTGTTTTCATTGATTTTCTCTCTCCTTAATTTCTTTTAGAGTATAGGACATTTGTTGTGAAGGATGCTGTTTTCCAGGGTATATTTTCTTTCAGAATGGGCCCTGTATCTTTTCCCCTGTATTTTGTCCATGGTTTACAGGCAGTTTCTTCCCATGAGTAGCAAAGGAGCTTTGTGAGTGCCCAGTTACAGTGGGGGGATTCCCTGTACTTCTGCCTGCCCAGTCTGCACTCTTTTGTTCTCTTCTGGCTGTTTCCAGCTAAGTCTCTCCATCTCAGGAAATAAGACACAGTTCAGGAGCAGGCAGCCATAGAAAGACCCGGAAGATGAAGAGAAAAATATTAGCCCATGAACAGGCTGGGGATATAGCTCAGTGGTAGAGCACTAGCTCTGCATGCACAAGGCCCTGGGTTGATCTCCATTCAGCACCACAGAACAGCAATAAAAACCAAAAAACAGAGAGGAAAGGGACTGATAAAGAGTCCCTGGCTTTCAGGTCTCAATTCCCACTGAAATATAAGGGCCAAAAGCCATTTGCTTCACATTTTTCCTTGCTGGCTAGGAGGTGAGCAGGGGAACCTTCTTGGGCAAGGGGAGTGAAGAGTGGAGAATTTGCCCCTAAGCTCAATCACTTCTGTTACAAGTTAAACAAACAAACACAAAGAAAAACCAAAGTTCACTGTTTGGCAGAATGATCCATGTAAGTCACTGTGCTTCCAAGCACAGAGTGTGTTCAGGTCAAGCAGTGTCAAACAACATTCTATCTACAGAAAAATCGAGTGGGGATGGCCTCATCAAATCCAGTCCCCATTGCCCGTGAGCCCACTCTTCCAGAGCACAAGACTCGGGTCTAGGGCACTGGCTCTCAGAGGAGCTTCTCCTGAGTGATCAGGGTCCCCTTCACTTTTCTTCTGTCTCCATCCCAGGTGAAAAGTCAAAATGCCACCTCTCCTGGCTTTTTCCTTTCTTGGGGAGCAGGGCTACGGCAGTTATGTGGTTTGTACACTGCACACGGTGCCCAGGGGCAGGGCAGGTGGGAGCAAAACTCCAGCTTACTCGAGCTGAGTCTTGGTATTAACTGCTCCTGCTCAAAGAGCTTTTTATTTTCCTGCATTTACTATGTCTTGTGCCTGTAACAGGGCCTGAAAATGGTACCTTTTCTATCCACGGGCTGGCTGAGCCCTGCTGGAGAAGAAGGTGGGATGGCCGTGAGGTAGGGGAAGAGCTTCCACCCTGGAAGCACATGTTCCCACCGACGGCGACTCAACACTCATTTCATTCTCTTCGGATTCATTAGGTTTTTCATCCTTTGGTAACCTTGTCCTGTACAGCTTTTTGAGGCCGGAGCACAGGAGCCATACTCTACTTCTGATGGATCTTTTGTCTTCTGACTGCTGCTGGGCGTTAGCGTTGGAGGCTGTATAGCTCCATTGTTTGAACGCTAATGGGGGTGTTCTGCTGACTTGATCTTGTTTTCCATTCGCATTTCCCGGTTAGGATGGAGGCTTTAACGATCTGGCCACATGCTACTATGCTACTTACCACCTGATTTAAACGGGGTCTCTCTGTGTTGCTGTAATTGTTTTCACATTATGTTGACTCTTGCACTTTTATATGCTATTTAATATACATGCTCACAAAGAGCTGACAGCATGTCTGAATCCACTCCCTGAGAGTTCTGTTGAAAATTTAAATGTATTCAGGTGTTCAACAAATGTTTATTAGTATCTACAAGCTTATCACATATTCAAGTTGGCATCAAGATGACCCCATCCTGATTTTTAAAAATTGAAATATGACTTTTAAAGACCTAAATAAAAAGGCAGGAAATATGGGAAAACATTGTGTTCCTTCAAATGATGCTTTGGAAATGTAGTTGGATTTGAAATTCAGTCAGGAGTTTCCAACAGACGTTGCTTGTACAATAAACTTACACAGCGAATCTGCCATTGTGATAGAGGAAGCTTTAAATCAGATTTAAATCTTGCCATGCCTGAAAGAATGTGCTAATATTTTCAGTCAGTCTCTAGTGCAGCTGGTAAAACATTTGGGCTCTGAAGACCAAATGGGATTTCTAAATTCCATGTGTACTGTGTTCTAATTCTTACTACCTGTTGCTTTTCTAATTAGAAAATGGATACATATTGGCTTCTGATTAGGTGAACATCAAGATTTATCAATACAAAAATCTCTTTCAGAGCAATAAATTTTGACCATAATCAAAACATAAAATCGGCCCATGGGCTATAGGTTTTGAATACTTTCAGGAGCAGAGGAAAACAGAATTTTAAGTATGTAACATTTAAGTGAGAAGCTAACATATATTTGCAAATGATGTTTGATTTCAAATTAGACAGCAGCTTTCTGGCAAGTTTGCTCAGGTAATCAAAAGAAATTTTAAAAAAATTTGTGCAGCAGAGCCTGCCTTCCTCCTCCACTTCCTCCCTCCCTCGCACCCCGCTTCCTCGCTGTGAAGTACCAGGCCCAGATTCTTCATGGGCTTCAGGCTTATGCTGCTTTCTTCTCATGCACGAGTTGTATAAACTAGGTTCATTGTTCAGGGCCATCTGTACCCAAACTCTCTTAACGTACTGATTGATTTAATTCTCCTCTTTCTCACATTTCTCTTCTTCAGGTAGTGGGCAAAGTCAGATTTTATACTTTCCTTCTCATCTAATGTACACACAGTTTCTTATGGAAGACCTAGACACTGTGCCCCGAAGAACTGACTTCTCCATGTGCTCCCTCCCCACTTCTCTGTTATCGACTGCCTTGCCGCTGAAACCACTGCTCTTTCATTCATCCTTTTAGGGTGCTACAAATGGATTGCACCCTTCTAGTGCAAAATCTGATTACTCAGGTGAAATTCTTTAACATAGGCCTAAAAAATAACTCTCTTCTGGACCAGGGCTCAAACTAATGTGCTGCATCGTAACATTTAGGAAATATATTATTAAATTCAAATGTTTAATATTTTTGTTAATGTTTGCTTAAGTAAATTTGGTAGCAAAGATGTGTAGTGGTAGGTGCCATAGACTATCCCATGTCCAAAGCCACTAGATGAGAATGTTCAGGAGTATTAAACTCAATATTATGAGCTTGAATAAACAATCTATCCAGACACATTAATTCAGAAATAAAATTTAATGACTTTTGATTTTGCTTTTACAAGGTTAAGTTAGTCCTAAGTTTAACAAACTTTGGAACCAGCCTAAATATGTTCTATATCTAGTGGTAGCTCAAAGAAAATGTCTGATAAGGTACAGATTTATTATATTATATTTAAATGCAACTGTTACATTTCACACAAACATAAAACCAGTCATGTTCTCTAAAAATTGTACAATAGCTTTGAATACTAAAATATTAACAATGCCGTTTCTGAAAATCAAGTAACAGCTGCCTCTCTCGGCCATTAGGATGTGCACTATCATCACCTCCTAACATGATAACGTTACTTAAATGTTCATCATTCTTCCAATATGTTTTGATTCACAGTAGGCATTGCTAGTTGGCAAATTCACTTTAATGGCAGAAAGGTGCAGATTCAGTCTAAAGAGCAAAGATTCATTTTGATGCAGCTATCTTTTCTCTTTCTTATCCTTCTTTCCTTCCTCCTTCCCTTCTTCCCTTCTTCCCTTTCTTTCTCTTTCTTCTCACAGAGCCTTGCTATGTAATCCAAGCTGGTCTTGAACTGTATCCTCCTGCCTCAGCCTCCCAAGTGCTGGGATTACATGTGTGCACAACCACATCCAACTCTGAAGAACTATTCAATCATAAAACATGCAGCAGCGAATTTTCAATTCATAAGCTATTTCTATTGTCCAGTGAAGGTTATTGTAGTTGGTGTAATCATGAAGATTAATCACTTGACTAAAACATTTCTCACTGTTAGATTGGCAATGGCATGCAAAAGGCCTGCTGCTTTGCTGGGGCTGTGGCAATCATTTTTCCATCATGATCAGTGAGTAAACAGCGGCCTGGATGAAGCGTCAACACAAAACTTCCTATGCTGCTGGAAAATCAGTCTTGGCAGAGCCCCTTCTGCCTTCCTCCCTAGCTAACCAGACACGAGTCCTCACTGCTTGGCTTGACTTCTCCTTCCAGCAGCAAATTCATCACAACCTTTGTCAAATAGCTGCATGTTCCTCTTTTCCCCAGGGGTGGAGTGTTGTAAAAGGAAGTCATGTCATCCTATAAAGGAAAACAGTAAGCAAGTTGTTTGATATTTCATGTGAAGAGTTGACAGGTAAAATCACTGTCAGCCTAGGGGGAGAAAATATATCCACAGAAGATTTCCTCATGGAAAATATGAGCTTCCTGGGCTTTTCTTTCATTTTCATGAGGCATCTGCTCAGCATGTAAAACAAAGACAGACATTTTTAGCTTCCTCTTCTTTGCTGATAATTTTTATTTACTTAGCCAACCTTTTCAAGGATGTATATAAAATATTAAGCAGGGAGCCTAGGAGGAAGTGGATTCAGTAGGATGCAGCACCAAAGCAGCTGCTCTGCATTCCCGTCTCCCTCAGAAGTTAGCGGCATAGCCTTCTGGACTCAATGAGTCGTCTTTGGTTAAAAAACAAACAAACATGTTAACTGAAAACTATATAAAGAAAATTTATCTCTTCCTAGATTTTTTTTGGTCTGAACTTCATAGCTGAATTGACTAGTAATTAATTCAAAAGTAATATTAATTCCTCAAAGAAGTCAGACTGCTTCTATTTTGCACTCTGCAAATGGTTTACAAGCTAAATGATAAGAGATTAAAGATATTTGGAAGAATCAAGACAATGAAAAGTTGCTTTCTACAAAAAGCTGTTTACTTACTTGTTTTTCAATTTCTTTTAGTCGACTCTCGTCTTTCTGAAATTCATGAAATGCTTCTTTCACCAGTTTGTCTAGATCTACTTTGTCTTGAAATTCTAGCTCAGGGTTTCTTTCCAGTACAACGGATACAACCATTAGTAACTAGAAAAGACAGATATTGCAAGCCAATTACATGAACCGGAGTAGTGGCACGTGCTGGACATGGTTTTATTCCTAACCCGCTGGATGGATGACACTCATATTCCACAATATGCTGTATATGAGGCTTGAAGATCACCTATGGATGGAATCTTCCTAATTTTGAAAATCACCAGTATAAGTTCTATTAGGAATTACACGTTTTCATTGTATATGTCCCTATAGGTATATAGAAATTGTTTCAGTCACTTAGATAAAACTAGTAACTTGGAAAAATGATTTTCTTAATCCTGTAAATACCATGTGGTCCTCTATTTACCAAGGGTCTAAGCTCCCCTTGGGCATCAATCCTTGTTGGCATGACGCCAGCAGCAGTGTGCAGCAGGGCAGGGAGGCCATGGAGAGAGGTGCTAGGGGGGTGAAGCCAGAGAAGGAAGTGGGTCAATGGAGACTCAGGGACAAGGTTTGAACAATACAGGGCCTAATACCTCAAACCAAGCACAAGTCTGTGACACTGCCTAAGTTTCTCAGGGAATGGCTGCTTTACAATATATGTTCTTTAACTCTGGTCTTCTCACGACATGAGAACTAGCTGGACTGTGTAAACTATCTTAGTTTAATGCATCACCATATTTGGCCACCCTGTGCATTTACCCACGCTGTACACATTTACATAAGTGGTAATGTTCATTTTAGATGACAAACTCTTACATGCAAAGTTTGTGTCTGCTATGCAATGATTGATAAAGGCTTTCTGATGAGGCTTATGTGTCCTTCTTTGAGCACTGAACAGGAGACAAACCTCTTAATTTCCAATATGGAAATCTTACTGAGTGTATTTTATTTAAGTGCTTCCACAAGACAACCTAGAAGAATCAAAAGAAACACTTTCAGTAAAATCCAGGGCTGACAATGTGCGAGACCCAAGGAGCAGGGCTTTAGCCAGAACACGAAGTTTTGTTGGAGTGCCACAGGAAAATTTCTCCTGCAAAAGGAGCGATGTCACTTTGGTCAGTGACCAGGGATTTTAGGTTCACTTTATGTCCCAGATGCTAGGCACTAAACATGGAAGGAAGGGTAAGGTCACAACACAGGAAAGGTATTCACCCTTCCAATAACTCCATCTTTTCCTGACCCTACTCTATCTCACGCCCATGTTCTATGGAACTGCTTAGTTCATCTTTTCTCACATCTTGGGACAGCAAAGATGAGGTCAAACTTCACTCAGCTCTGACTGCAGGTCCAGAAATGCTGGGTTACAGGAGGTGTGGTGTCCAGCTTACCACTCACTGCTAACTTCTGTACTAGTGAGATATTATCTACCTGCAAGAAACACAAAGTCTAGTGGAGACAGTCTAAGAGAAAAGCCACAGTGAGAACAAGCCACATTTAAATCTATCATTTGGGGCTTCATTATATAGCTGATGTAATTTTTAAAGTAAAAAAGGGCATTGTGTGCATGTGCCTGTGTATTTTACCATTTAACTTATATAAAGCATTGGTACAGAACAAAGTTATATGTCTTCTCTGCACAGGTGATGCTTGGAAAGATGTCCTTCAAAACATTAACTGTGAACGGCTCCTGCTAGTGGGGTGAGGGGGCAAAGTTCTGTTTTCTATGATCTTCTTAACTATTGAAACTTTCTAGAATAATAGTGTATTATTTCTATAAACAGAAAAAAACTGAAAACAAAATTAGTAGAAAAAGATCATTTCCTCTCTTGCCACGGTGTTGCTGATGCGCCTGCTGCCAAGGGTGGGAGTGCCACTGAGAGGCCGGGCTCTCTCTCCTTCTACTCAGAGGGCTGAGGGTACCTGAGTTGCTGTGCACCTTGACTTGGGTCAAGGGTAGCCATCTTCTGGAAGATTCCACTGGAGGAGCTGAGAATAAGTGAGGCGCAAAGTTCACGCTCTCCAGAGCACTTTTCCTAGGCTAGTTTTCAGGCAGCAGACTGAAAACATGTCTTCAGAAATTTACACTTTTAAATACAAACCTCCACAACGATCTGTCTATACTTTGGCTGATCAATATTTCCCAACATGTCTTCAACAAGGAGAGAAAAATTCATCTCATACATGGTCATATCTGACAGGGTTGGTTGCTGAAAAAAAAATAATTCCACATTAACATGGTACTGAATGTCCTACTCTGGTTCTTATTTAATAGAAGAATTTCATTTTCTAATCAATAGTCTTTTTCAGTTTCTATGAAGCCTTAGCATTTTCATTTCTATGACTGGATTTTATATATGTCAAACTACTGGAGCCAATAAGCTGATTATTGTGATAAATTAAACCTCTCATTTTTAGTAGTTCTCTTCACTATGTTAATATTTGTAGAGTAAAATCCTGTATTAGAAAGCCACTTCAATACAAGACGAGAACAGCCAAAAATTGAGACAACAAATAGAGTACACACTGCTTTCAGAATTGATATGGGAAGTTATGCTTGTTGTCAGGTTTTACCCTACAAGTCACTTGCTATTGAATTTACATAATTTCTGTGGCAGGTCCTTTCTGAGCTGGTAGCACAAAATACGTACGAACATTACATGCAGAAATGGCAAGAAAACAGAAAACAGAAAACAAAAGCATATCTAAAAGAATTTTCTCTATTCTGCCTTTTAGCTTTCATTTAAGATAAGCGTATTATACAGTCTTTCATCCACCTTTCACAACCAAATGAAAGCAGAGGGTAAATGCAATTCAAACTGAAATCTGGGCTCAAAAGACGGGGAGGAAGAATTCAAATGTTAGGCTTGTGTGGATGGAGTTATCACCAGCACTGCTAGCACAGAGGAGATATACTTATTTGGTCTTATCTTATTCAAGACTTACCTTAACGTCACCCATGGCTTCAGAACAACGTGTATCTAGTTAAGACTCCACATGGGAATGAGGGGCCCCTTGACTATCCTCTTTCAGTCAGTACAGTTTTCCGTATAGCGAAGTTGTTTAGTGTGGTACAATAACCTCCGCGCCGTACTCAGGACACCTGACTCGACAGTCAATAAAATCCAACATGCTGTTGATGTTTACAAATAGTACCAAATTGGGAAAAATGAATCCCAGTAGCCAAATATGCTTATTGTAATTGTTCAGATGTCTCAATGGGATTAACAAAGCAGCAGAAGAAAAGGAAGACCTGTTCATGGTTTTACATTAATTTCCTTGTAATCTGTCTCATTTAAAATCATGGAGCCACTATGCAACTATAAAAAGCCCAAAGGAGCGGTAACAAGCCTTATTACTCATCTAAGAGGAATGGGATGACAGGCGCAGCAGAGCAGGTAGAAGCCTCAGAGACCAAAGTGCCAGGTCATCCCTGGCGCTGGCTACTGACCAGATGTGACTCGGGAAACTGTTTCACTGTTCTTCAATTTCCTCGTCTGTCAAGTGGGAGTACTAAAGCACCTTCTCACAAAGTTACTGTGATGATTACATGTGCATTGGAAAAGTACAGGGAACATAACAATATCTCGCATGTATGTACTGTTAGCAAAGAGCAGATGCTAAAAGTGAGTGGCCCTGGCTATCAGAGAACCAAAGGAAATGAAGGGAACAGTAGTGGGCTGAGAGCGGGCCCTGCCTGGCTGTGCGGGGATGAGGCTCCCCAAAGCAGCAGGATGCTCACAACAGGGACTCTGCCTCTACTTCCAGGAGAAAGGGTCACTCCCAGGCCATGGGCATGTATGGAAGGGCTTCAGTAGCTATGCCAACAAGGAAATAAAACCACTTGCGGTCTCAGAATGACATAAAGCAGTGGTGGCAAACCTATGCTTTGTGTGCCTCAGCAGGCTTTTCACTATCACTGAAAGCTCTAAAAGGTCCCCCATTATTGACAGAAAGAATACCTTGAAAAGTTTTCATTTACTTTTTGGATGAAGAAATACATTCACGTAATCATTGTGAAAGGTTAAAAAGGGTTTCAGTGAAAAGTTCACATTGTCCCCACCAGACATACTCAGTCCTTAAAAATAGCATTAACCACTTCCTGTGTATCCTTCCAAGGGTGCCCTTATGTATATATAAAAGCAGAATGAGTGTGAGTGCATGCATTAGAGAATACGTTATTTCTATAAAAAGCTATGTCAAAATTAATTACTTTCAAGTTTCAATGTTAGAAACAAAAATAGTACTCTGCTTCTTTTGTGTGTATAAGCAGAATGTTTTTGATGCCAGGATTAAATAAATATAATATCACTCTAAAATCAGGAATGACACAAGGATATCCACTATCACCCATCCTTTTCAACATAGTTCTGGAAACATTAGCCAGAGAAATTAGACAAGAGAGAGAAATAAAAGAAATTAGGATAGGGAAGGAGTAGTGAAATTATCATTATTCACAGATGACATGATACTCTACATAGAAGACCCCAAAAACTCCACCAAAAGACTCCTAGAGTTAATAATCAAATTCAGTTGCATGGCTGGATACAAAGTCAATACTCAAAAATCAATAGCATTTTTGTACACAAACAACAAACTTGTTGAGAGAGAAACTAGGGAAATCATACCTTTTACAACTGCATCCAAAAAATGAAACATTTAGGAGTCAATCAAAAGAAGTAAAAGATTCATATATTGAAAATCATAGTACTCTGAAAAATGAGATTGAAGAGGATATAAAAAAATGGAAAGATATCCCTTGCTCATGGATAGGAAGACTCAATATAGTGAAAATGGCCATACTTCTAAAATTGTTATACAGATTTAATGCAATCTCGATCAAAGTCCAATTATCATACTCACAGAAGTAGAGAAAATATTCCTGAAATTCATCTGGAACCGGAAGAGACCTAGAATAGCAAAGGCAACCCTGGGCAACAAAGACAAGTCAGGAGGCATCATAATCCCTGACTTGAAATTATACCACAAAGCTACTGTGATAAAATCAGCATGGTATTGGCAAAAAAAAAATAGACCTGAGGACCAGTGGAACAGATTAGAAGATGCGGACACAACTACAAACACACTCAGCCACCTTATTTTTGACAAAGGGGCCAAACATGTTCACTGGAAGAAAGATAGCCTCTTTAATAAATGGTGCTGGAAAAATTTGCTTTCCACACACCAAAGACTAGAACTAGACCCATGTCTTTCACCATGCACTAAGCTAAAGTCAAAATGGATCAAAGATTTAAATATTAAAGCAGAAACACTAAATCTACTGAAAGAGAAAGTAGGTCAAAATCTTGAAGCTATAGGGGTAAGTACAGCATTCATGAACAAAACTCAAAGCGCAGAAAACCCTCCAAAGAACCAACAACTGGGATCTCATCCTATTAAAAAGCTTTTGTATTTCAAAAGAAATCACCAACAGAGTGAATAAGACAACCCACAAAGTAGGAAAACATTTTAGCTAACTGTCCCACAGACAAAGGACTTGTATCTAGAACGTATAAAAGAATTGAAAAACCTCAGGCCCCCAAATTCAAAGACCCAATCCAAAAATGGGCATCTAAGATGAATACACACTTCTCAGATGAAGATGAAAAACGTTCAACATCAATGGTCATTCAAGAGATGCAAATTAAAACAACACAGACTTCATCTCAACCCCGTAAGAATGGCTGTCATCAGGAAATCAATCAGCAACAAATGCTGGAGGGGCTGTGGGGAAAAGGTAACCCTTCTCCACTGCTGGTGGCAATGGAGACTGGTGCAACCACTTTGGAAATCAGTCTAGAGATTCCTCAAAAAATTAGGATTAGAGGTCCCATTTAATCCATCCATTCCCCTTCTGGATATTTTCCCAGAAGACTTAAAAATACCATACCACAGCAATATATGTGCACAATATATTATCATTACAGCACAATTTATCATAGCAAAATTTTGGAAACAATCCAAATGCCCATCCACTGAGTGGTGAATAAAAAAATGAGGTTTTTTTATACAATGGACTATTACTCAGCTATAAAGAAAGATAAACTTGAGGCTTTTATAGGTAAATGGATGCAACTAGAGACCATATGTATAAGCAAAATAAATCAAACCTGCATGTATAAACACCATATTCTCTCCCTAGTGTAAGAACCTTGAAGAGTAAATAAAACTGAAAGGTACAATAGATACTGTGAAAGGGAGAGAAACTGCTTAATAGGAAAGAACAACTGGAATGAGGGAAAGAAGAAAAGGATATATATATACACACACACAAGATAGCTATGATAACTCCACTACTAAGTTCTATTGGTTTATTGAAAGGACCAGTTTAACTGCTTGATTAATCTTGCATGCCTATATCTGTGAATCTGAGCAACTACTCTGAAGATAACAATAAGTAATACAACAACCATTGCAGACTTCCTATCATCTTGTTTTAAAATTCTGTATCTTTAAAATTCTGTTGTTTTGTTTTTGCCTTTGTTTTTGTTCTTTTCTCTTTAAATTAAAAAATAATAGTAATCACACCAAAGACGCAGGCTAGTTTATAAAACTTGGGAAACCAAACATGAGAGAGGACACTACATTTATTTGGACCACAGGTAAATTATACTACCTCAAGTAAAATAAGTGACAGTGACTATCTGTCCACTGATCTAAAAATCAACTACATTTTTCCCATTCAGTGCAAGTAGCACATTTGGTATAAGTAGTGACTTCCTCATCTACAGCTTCACTGGGCCACCTTGCTTCTTAAGCTGACCAGATTCTTCCTTTGCAGTATACATTTTACTGATTGTAAAGTCCCCTGGCACTGGCCCACCACTACTTTGGGTGGAAGAGGAACAGTCTTATTTAAAGCTGATATAAGAAATCCTAAATTCACCAATAGGTTTGGCCACATGGTGCCTCTAAAGACAGCCTCCTTGGGATACCTGAGCAGAACAGAAAAACAAGCTTTTTTGTTTAGAGGGACTCTAAAATTGAAAAATGAAAGTAACTCAGCCTGGGGAAATATTTCAAAACCCAATGACTGGACTGCTTATTTTCTAGTATTTTATTTATTTAGTTTTTTTTTCAGATAGGGTTATGCTATGTAGTTTAGGCTGGCCTTGAACTCGCAATGGTCCTCCTGCCTCAGCCTCCTAAGTGCTGGGATTACACCACCATGCCCAGCTGTGGTACAGTATTTTAACCCTTCAGGCGTCTGGATATTCCTTCTTTGAATACTCATAGAATACTGAAAAGCAGAGAAATTATTTGTAGTACAGAGGGAGAGGATGTTCTCCTCCTGTAGGGCCCTTTGGAAGTTTCCTCCTGACCAAATGTGGGGGGCCTTACTTGTGGCAAATGCTTTCCGGCCACCAGGATCCCATCGGGTGTGCGCTCCAGGATCTGCCATACTCGGTCATAGAAGCCAGGGGGAGTTCTGTTCAGAGACCCATCGATCTGACGCCTATTCAGCCAGCATCTGTAGACCAAAGGAAAATGCCTCAGAACTGACAAGCATGTCCGCTCTGGCGGAAAGCAAGGCTTTCCATGTGAATTCACTGTCCCAGGAGGGTAAGTAATAAAAGCCCAAGCCCATCAATGATGCACATCTGCCATGTTTACAGATGCTAGTAAATATTTCATAGCGAAAACAGAGGAAATGCAGTAGGGGAGGAAATCTCTTTGGTAACAGATTTCTGTGGTCCTCACACAGGACAGAGCACAGGCTCTGTGCAGGCACAGAAGTCCTAGGCCTTCATCACTCCTGTACCTCTCTCCACAAGGGCGCTTCATATTTAATGAATGAGTAAGTGAGGGCTCAAAAAGCATTATATAGAATGAGATTACCTTATAACATAAACTTTTAACTTTTTTTTTTTTGGTACCAGGAATCAAACTTATGACCTTACGCTTGCCAGGGAAGCGCTTGTGCCGCTGAGTAAACTTTTAAACTTTAAAAAAAATTTGTTATTTAAATATAGCTAGATTCTCATTGCTGAAAAAAAAGATATAAAATGTCGCACGTCTTGATAATCAGAACATAGTGATAAGCCAAAATTCTAGATCGCTTATTTTCACGGATGAAGCGTTATAGCTACAACACACCAATCAAACTGCTAAAGATGGAGAAGTTGCACACTTTCTAAAGGACACAGAAATATAGTAGTATATTCTTGCAAAAGCTGCAGAGAGGAACGGATAGGTACATACCTTTTACATCTGGCATTTAAAGAGACAGTGGGGTGAAAGGTGTGATGCGACATATGGGAGGTACACATGACCAACACTATTTCTAGGAATACAGTAAACAGAAAAGACATTTCTGCTCTTGTGAATGAGGGCCAATGAAATCAGGTAACTTCATAAGAGAGACATCTTTTTAGGGTTACAAAGTTTTTTTTTAATGTACCCAGACTTGCACTGCAAGTGCAATGTTTTCTAAAGTGAAGAAGCTCAAAGGTTTAGGGCCTACTGGTGATTAATGAGTACCCAACCCCCATTCCCTGGTTTTGACAAAAACAAGAATAAAAAAAAGATATTTTCTTCGAATCTAAAAGGAAATGTGAGAATTCTCACAGTGTGGGTGAACACTTATTTTAAAATGTCTTTTTCATTTCACTGTTGGAAATTTTACTTTGAAAAACTTTAGACTTACTGAAGTAACAAAGATAAATTCATAAAGTTATTATATCTTCTTTATTCGGCTTCTCTCCTCTTACATAACTATAGCAAAGTTATTGAAACCAGGAAATGAACATTGATAGAATAACATTCATCTATGGACCTTGTTCAAATTTAATCAATTTTACCACTAATGGCTTAGCTCAGCATCCCATGATGCATTTCGCTTCCATGTCTCATTAAGGCTCCTCTAACCTGTGGCAGCTCCTCCTCAGCCTTATTCCTTCATGACTTTGTCATGTGAGACATATCTATTGTTCTATAGAACTTTCTTCAGTTTGGGGCCATCTGATGTTTTCTTATGAAGAGAGTACAATTATGAATTTTTGGCAAGAATATCCAGAAGTGATGTATTTTCTTCAATCCATCATATAAAGGGGTACATGATATTGATATGCATTACCACTGGAGATGCTAATCTTAATCATAAGGCAGAGTCTGCTAGGTTTCTTCACTGTAAAATTACTTTTTGCCCCCTTTGCCATGAGTATTTTGAGTGTAAAAATTTTTAAATTATGCAAATTTTTCAATCCTCGTATTACTTCCATCCTACAATGTTTCTTGCCTACAAGAATTATTACTGTTGTATTTGCCTAATAATGACTTTATTTCCAGTATCTGAGCTACACTTATTAATTAGGATTCTGGTAAAAATGAGAGTCCCTTCTCTGCCACTATCAAAGCAGCATGTGCAAAGGGGTATTTACTCTATGGTTACAGTCCGATACAATCGTTATGTATTACACTGCTCACATTGCCCTGGCTGTAGCTGCAGGAGCCCCTTCCAGTTGTCTCCGGGGTCCATCTGGCACATCTCTCATATTTTGAGATTTCCTAACTTCTGGCACAAGGTGCTCCAGGCTAATCTTATTCCAGGCTAATCTTTTTCCTGCCCTGCTTTGAAACTAATCATTTCTCTAAGGAATGCTGGGTCTGTTCATTGGAGAACAGCATTTAGAAAGCAATAGTGCTGAGTGTGTTGGCACATGCCTGTATGGAAGATTGCCATGAGTTTGAGGCCAACCTGGTTACATAGCAGATTCAGAGCCAGTCTAAACTACATAGTGAGATGGTGTCTCAAAATGAAATGAAATGAAACGAAACAAAACAAAACAAAATGTCTAGAAAGCAATATCTGGGTACTGCATTTGCTCATTACCATTGGGGCCTCACTGTCTCTAGGTCATCTCAATAGAAAGAGCTGGGATATAATGGCTGTATATGCATATACATGTATATCCACATATATATATACATGCCCACAATCACTTTTGTGTCTGTATAAAAACCACGGATTCACATTGATTTCATCAATTTCAATCCACCCTACATTTTCTTCTCTCTTTTTATAACAATGTCATTAATAGTGGAAAATCTAGTTCTCATAACATATTTACATGTTTAAAAATGTTAATCCATACATCTGTGAGAAAAGCTTAGTTAGCCCAAGTACAGTATTTATGTGCAGTTCTTTTTCTTTAGTCTTACCATATCCAGTCAAAGCAATATTTTTGAATGAGACTCTAGTCAATTCTTCTTTTTTCCCCTCGGCGTGGTAATGTCACCCATTTGCAGTATTGCTAGGTTCTCTATTACAGCTAGGCTCACTATTGCGGTCGCCCTGCACACTGCCCCTCCCTCCCACCCTACTTCCACCACGCTCTCCAGGGGAGGCCAGCCGCACTGGTTCCTCATTTATCCTCCCTGTGTTCCTTAGCAGATAAACAAGCCACTGCTTTAGACCTTGAGGAGCAGCGTGCTGCAGAAGTTCTTTTGCACTCACTATTTGCGCTCTGCTACACAGGAGAGTGCCTGTTTGCCACAGTCTCACCATGTGTTTACTATACTTTGAAACTTTTGACAGTGTGGAAGATGATAAACTGGTCAACATAAGTTAATTTGCCCTAATTATGAGTTAGCTTGACTATCTGTTTAAGTATCTAAAAGCCATTTTATATGTTTTAAATGAATTTACTAGTCATGCTTTTCTCTCATTCATATCTTTGTTCAATTTTTAAGGACTTTTGGATATTAGCGCTCTGTGGCATATATTTTGTTCTAGTTTCTCAGCTATCTCATGACATTATCTTTTGTAACACAAAATACTGTTTTACACTATTACTCTATTGCTGGGGATATAGCTCAGTGGAATAAGCGCTTGCCTAGCAAGTGCAGGGTCCTGAGTTCGATCCCCAGTACCGCCAAAAAAAAAAAAAAAAAAAAAAGGGGAAACACTATTACTCTATTAATCTTTTCTTTGTTACCTCTGAGTTGGATGATAGTTAGAAAACCCTTTCCAAACCAAAGTTAAAAAGAAAATCGCCCATGTCTTCTGTTAGCACTTGGATAAGTTCACTGTTTACACTTAGATCTCCAATCTATCTGGAGTTGACTCTTGTGTATGATATAAAAGAACTGGTTTTCTCTTGCAAATGGCTATTCAATAGTCCCATCACCATATATTAAAAAGTCAATCTTTAGTCCAGTGATTTGAGATGCCACCTTCCCCATATACTAGCTTTTATATAAGTATTGGGGGATCTACTTCTAGTTTCTTTTATCTGCAATGGGTCTATTTATCTGTTCACACACTGATATCACACTGTTTTAAACAAAGAGATTATGTTTTAGTGTTTATTATGGCAACTCTTTCTTTTATGTTTTCTGGTTATGTCTGCATGTGAGTTTTTCCATATGAAGTTCAGTATTAACTCGTTTAACTCCATAAAACAGCCATTGGAATATTATTACAGGTGTATTGAACAAGGTATAGTCCACAGTACAGATGCAACCCCCAAGAGCTTGTTTTGTTCTTATCCTGAGGCTAGCACAAGTTAAGTCTACGAAAGTGCTATCACAGTCTACTTAAGGAAAAAGACTCATGGGCAACATACTTAGAGTTACCACATCCAATCCCTTCTGCCAAAACACTGGGAGGAGGTGCTAAATGCTATATATGAATGTTCAGAATGGGAACTGACCAAAGTGGTATGAAGTATTACATTTTGTACAGAATAGTAAAAATGAAGAAATGCTTATGACATGCCTGAAAAAAGCATAAATTTAAAATTAATACAAAATTAAAAAGATATTTTAATTAACCTGTTTATACTATATTGAGTAACATAAGTCCTGATACTCTACTGCATTTTATTTCTTATTACTATCTTATTAATTTCATATATCAAGCTAAAAAGTATGATACTTTGTACATTCAGAGGGTCTTGTCAGTAATATAGGGTCCTTATTACCTTCCACTCTGTTGAGGCTGCAGAATATCCAACAGAAGTTGTTTAACTTCACTAGGTGACAACTGATATAAGTCTTTGGATGGCTTGTCTCCGCCACGGATCTGTAGTTCATACTCCATAGCATGGATGATCCACCTGAAATAAAATAGAGGGAGCATGAATCAATAACTCTTGAAACAAAATCACTTTGTGCTTCTCCCAGTAATGCCCTTAATGGCACTGACCCATCCAAAGGGGTATAAAGAAAAGGCCATTTGAATTTCCTGAACCATTGATACAATTACTTCCATCAAGATGTGCGATACGATTAGACTCAAAAATGAGGCCTGTGTGCTCACAGTTAGGTTGTAAAACACAAAAATAGGCCAAGCTACTTAGGTTTTTACTGGGTGAAATTTTACCAATTCACTCTGATAGTATACTGTATATAAATCACTGCCACAGTGTATTTTCTTAACATTAGACACATGCACAAAATAAATGGGACAAAAGTAATGCATTTAAGAAATGGGCTGAGATATGCAATGAGGTAAATATTTCTTTCCTAATAACAAACAAGCAGTTAGTTTTTAAAAAGGAATCCCAATTTCCTTTATTTTGCAGTCACTCTTTCGGGATTGGAGGGAACAGAGAAGTATCTGCCTTTGAAATATGAGAATGCAATTAGTTATAACTTAATTATAGTACCACATTAGAGAGGATACTTTGACCAGTGTATTTCAGCAAAGCTAAAGTATTTTATTATTTTATGTATATTTTTATTTGCCAATTTGAGAAGCTTTTAAACAGTACTTATGCAGTTTCATCTCATTTCTTTTATGTACTGTTTTCTGTAGGAAGAACTCAAATAAACTAGTTATGAAAACCAAAGAAAACTGCAAGCAATACTGTGCCTTATGGAACCAGAACTCTATTCTCTACTAGGAAAAGACAGGGAATTCTTTTTAAACAGAGATTTCTATGCTTTATTCTTAAATCCTCTGCTGAACTCTCAGCCCTTCCTCTCCCCTCCCCTCCCTTCAGAAGTGGGGCCCAGTGGAAGTCTACAAACAACAGGGTGAAAGAGACAGTGGGCCATGGGACAGGGCCCCAGTCCTTCCCCTTTTTCTCTCTTGATTCCCTGGCTGAGGTGAACAGGCTTTGCTCTGCTGCACCCTGTGGCCTGGATGTGCTGCCTCACCAAAAAGCAGAAGGGTTGATTAATCCAGCACAGACTGAAACCTCCAAAACGGTGGACCAACATGAACTAATGCCACATTTGGGCATGGTTTTAGATCCTGATTCAAACATATCACCATAATAAGTTATTTTAGGGGCAAATGGAAAAATCTGAATATGAATTGAATGTTTGTGATAGTAAGGAATTATTACTAATTTTGTTTGATATGATAATTTTCATGTATTCATGAGAAAACAACATTTTTAAAGAGATATATACTCACTAAAATACTCAGGAGTAAAAGTCAAAATATCTGGGACTTACTTTATAACAACAAACAAGCTAATGTGGCACATGTAAATTACGAACAGAGGCTTATATCCACTTCAGAATGGGTATATGGAAATTTATCAATATTTCTACGGTTACACATTCAAAATTTTTCACAATGAAAAGCCAAAACAAAAATGACAGTCTTACACAGTATATCTATCACCAACTATGTCCATTGGCAAGCTATTTTTCAAATGGCAATGTTGTGCCCATTTAATTTACTTAATAAAATTATTTTGAGAAACAAGTAAGACAATGTATATAAAAAGACTTTTGAAATCCTAATGGGTCATAAAAATGTTAGTATAATGGTTTACTATTTTACATTTCTATCAGCAATGTAGGTTTCCTCTTCTCCCTGGGGCAAAACCCCAAAATATACAGAGCAAAATAAAAGACACATCCTAGGCCATAGGGAGACGGATCTTTTGTAAAAGGTAAAGGGATAAGACTGGTGGGAGGAGAGGGTAACGATGGAAAAAGAATTCAGATGTGCACAGGGACCAACTCCCATGGTGAGTGGAATGAATATGTGCCACAAACGTGTAGTAATAAAAAATAAACATCGGAAGAAAAATGTTAGCAAACTTCTGTTGTATGACTTCTCAGACTCAGAGTAAAGTAATGTATTATTGAAAATGTGTAATTCAAGTAGTGGAGTTACTCAAACAAGTACCACACCCAATTAACTTCAGAAGGCATTCTCTTCTAAGGTAACATTTTCATTTTTTAAAGGCTTACTTTACTTATTTAAACTTTTTTTTTTTTTGGAGAAAGGGTCCTGCTATGGTATGTAGTTCAAGCTGGTCTTGAACTCATTATATAGTGTAGGCTGGCCTCAAACTCACAGACATCCTCCTGCCCCAGCCTCTAAGTTACTGGGATAACAAGCATGCAACACCATGTCAGGCCTAAAAGACTTTATAAAATTCTCCAATAATTTGAGTTATCAAAACTACACATAGTCTATTACACTATGTGTCTTCTGAATTTTATAGTACAATATACAAACATACCCGGAGACCTACAAGTTTCCCCTTAGATTTCTTCTATTTACAAAGTCTTGGCAGTTTCATGAGCAAATTATAAAAACACTATCCAACAGTTACCAAAAAGAAGTTGACTTGTTTTTTAACTCACTGAGTGCAAATGAATATAATTATTTGTCATATTAATTAAATATATTTACTCATTCAAAAAATATTGGCCAAATTAATCTTTGTATACCTTAGAACTTTTCAAAAGAGTAAAAATATCAAATTGCATTAGACATAAACTACTGACACAGCAGTCAAAGACTCAGAATATATTACCAAGTGAGTAACACACTTAAAAAATCAAAGATATTTTATCTGTACTTAGGACTATCAATGAGAAAAGGCACAGGAAAATTTGACTTTTACCCTCATTCCCACTGACAAGGTCATAAAACTTCATTTGGCAATTTCAGCATAAAATCGCTCACACGCCAAAAGGGGGAAAGAAAGAAAAAATAGAAAGAAATGGGAAGGTCAAAAGAACAAAGGTTCTAAAGAAACAGAAAAAATGCTGTATTTGTCATAAGCAAATGACAAAGTGGCAGATATGCATGACTGATCAAATCAACCTTCATAAACATCATGATTTGACTTGAGGTCAATGGAGCCTGAAGGCTACTGGGAACAATTTGGACTAGTATTACTGTACAGTCCTAGGAAGAAACTCACCCTTTGAAGAAATCCTTTGTACAGTTACTGTTGTACATAGGAGCATTTTTCTTTCTAACACGTGTCAGTCAAACAGTAAAATATACCATTAAGTGCATGGAAATCAGACACCACTAGAAAACCAGATAATTGACATTTTCTGAAAAAAACTGCCATAAAGAATAGCACTGATTCTTGACAAAAAAATAATAATTTTAATATTATCTCAAGATAATAAGAAGGATTTACTGTTTGTTATTTTTTTTTTTTTTGGCGGTACTGGGGATCGAACTCAGGACCCTGCGCTTGCTAGGCAAACGCTTATTCCACTGAGCTATATCCGCAGCCCTACTGTTTGTTATTAATGGATGCCTTTCTGTGCAAGCGTTTTACTTGGCCCTATGTTATAAATGGCACTGACTCCCCATCATTCCTATGTGGAAGCCCTATTCCCAGTGCGATGGTATTTGGAACTGGGGCCTTAGGGAAGTAATTAGGTATAGATGAGGTCCTGAGGGGGCCCTTACCCTTTCAAGAAGAGATAACAGAGAACGCTCTCTCTACGATGTGAACACACAGCAAAAACATGGCTGTCTGTGAAGAAGACAGCCCTCACCTGTGAAGACAACCCAAAGTAACTAGCACCCTGACCTTGACTTTCCAGTTCTCAATTGTGAAAAAATATAACCACGTTCTTTAAGACATCTCATTGAAGATAGCCCATGATGGCAGCCCAAGATGACTACTCATACACCACATAACAGGAGGTGGGAAAGTTCCAAGAACTTTCTGCCTCATTCATATTAACGTGGAAAGGGCAACAGTCATACAAGACAAACTGAGCCTCCAGCATGGGAACTGGAGAACAACTTACTCTACTGTAGATGTAATCATGACCTCATAGAAGGAAGAGAGTTCTACCATCTCACTTTGTTATCTCCTATCAAATGCCAAAAGCAAAGACTTTTGAACAGTGTCAGAACCATGCCAACGAACTTGGAGCTCTAATTTTCTCCTCTTTATGGCACAAGCAATGTTGCAGTCCATGCGTTTGAGACCAACAGCCTTCTGTGAGCCTTGGATGTGTGATCTACAGATGCCATTTCGGGCACCAGGGCACAAGGTATGTCTAGATCATAATTGCTAACAGAATGTCTTAGCAGTAGGAAAAGCAGAGATGAAAAAGACCTGATAACATCCATCCTCAGGGGTTATCTCCCACCAAAGCCTGACTGACAGACCTCCTGCAGAAAGCAGTTGATTGGAGGTCTTTATAGTAATGGGCCCGTCAGGAACTTAATCTATTTCAACATGAAAGCTGGTGCACAAGTCAATAAAGAGATAGCAAATCAAATCATTATCAGACTAGAATACCATTCCTGTGAGCAGGTTAATTTTGCTCACAGGAGTGTCTGATAGCAATAAAGTTGGAGAAATTACATCGAGAGTATTAACCTTGGAAAAAAGAAAAAAGAAACAAGGCCCTTGGTTTAAAAAGCAACTGAGGCAGTGATATAAATGAACAACTTTTAAAGTAAATAACTCAAGAAAGGTTAAGCCAGAGATTACATACAGTGCAGGAGAATTTTGGGTAAGATGTATGTGATTAAGACTAATATTCTTACTTTTTACTGTTCATTCAACCTGATGAATATTGGTATTTCAAGAATACTGTATCAAATCTGACCCAACAACCACTCTACTTAGTGATAATTTGCATTAAAAAGAAACAATAGTAAGAAGCCACATACAAATGCACCTGAGATGCCTTATTGCCTTAAAAGGAAGTAAAATAAAGAGTGTACTCTGTAAATACCCTTCCAACCTTTCTTTTAAAATCATGCTATAATGACAACAACACATAGACTTAGAAGTAGCTATACATTCAATGATTTATAAAAAACTTGACATGTAAAGACTCTATAAATGAATAATTTGCTTAACTATGAATAATTTGTCCACCAAAGTTTAAACAACTAAAAATCTTCCAAGGACTACTTCAAGGTAAATTTTGGTAAAGAAATACACTTATATATTTGCTCTTGCCAATAAA
Organism: Dinomys branickii; assembly: GCA_004027595.1. NCBI lineage: Eukaryota > Metazoa > Chordata > Mammalia > Rodentia > Dinomyidae > Dinomys > Dinomys branickii. The sequence goes on from PVLD010002291.1 coordinate 48,130, forward strand.
CAAACATACAAGTGGGCCATTCACTTAAAGAAGTGGAGATCTTAGAAAAGAATTATTAAGAAAAAGTGCAACAAAATATATAAAATCTTTGCTGAAACAGTTCAGTGGGAGAGTGTTAGACTGAAGATCAAAAAGACATAAAAAGAGACAAAAATGTCTTTTTCCTCTTCAGAGCAGTGCTATCACAAGTGGCAGGGTAACTGCCATTCTCTGAATTTGTCTACATAATGTTAGAGTAGAAGCATTTGAAAACCTGTCTGTTGATGTGCTGCAAGATCACTGTGGACACATTCATATGGGGATTTCAGAGTGCTTGCCATGTGTTTCATGAGGACCTGCAGATGATGGAGAGGTGAGACCACGTCTCTCCCCAAGAGAATCTCTTAGGGATTCTGAACTCCTGCACAAAACGCTTTGAGATCACTCTGTTGTTTCCTAAGGAGAATCATTCATGGTTGAAAGGGACACCTGTTCCTGAGTGAGTGTCTCTTGTAGGAGCACAGGGGCCTTTGCAAACCTAAGGCCAGAGGACAAGTGTGAGAGAAGGAGAGAGGGAGGGAGAGAGAAGGGGGGGAGAGAGAAAGAGATGGGGAGGGAGGGGTAGAGAGGGAGAGAGAGAAAGAGAGAGAGGGAGAGAGAGAAAAAGATTGTGTTGTTTTAGGAGAATAAAGAGGTTCCTCCTATGGATTCTTGAGATTTACAGTGCATAAAAGGAATCCCCCCAGAGGAGCCTGTTCTTCTGCTTTTCAAAACCTACAACTAGAACATCTCAAATTACCAAATGTCACAGTGAAAATGTTGAAGTTTTAATTTTTTTGCAAAATGTCTTTACATTCCTTACCCAGACTCATCATAGCCCAATGAGGAAGCCAGAACAGGGAGAGCCTCCCTGCCTTACAGACCGGAGAACTGGAAGACAGATTGGGGTAGCAAGAACTCTAGCCATCTGCAATAGTTTCAAATTCTTGTTCCTGATCTTACGATCTTAGGTGATTTAAGTTTGCTGATTTCAAATAACTTCTCCCTAAGCTTATCTCCGAGGGTTTTTATGAGCATTTTATAGGCTACCCCAAAGGTACAGAAAATGCGCCCTCAGTAAACATCAGACCTTTTAATATGAGAACAAGGAAGGATGACTTATTTGCTCATGATAGGGTAGTAGCAGAAATAGGAATTAAATTCAAGTCCTTCTACTTGTAACATTCACAGTAGTATCCAGAGAGCTAAATTAGGCAGCTTGGGGTGGTCTTGCTTTATGGGACTTGGGGAGATTTGCCTTAGAGGAGTTAAGTGGCAACTGTCTACTGTTGTACTTATCCTATTATCTTTCTTTTTGATGGCCCCACTAAATGGCCCTATAGGCCCAGTGTGTGCGTATTAATGCACAATTTGGATTAACTATCAACTTGAAACATCGGCATCCACCCTTGAGTTTTATTTTTTTTATTTTAAAGAGAATAAAAACCCCAGCAAAATACCAAGAACATAGAAAAAAACAAAATAAAGCAAAAACTGTAAAAATGATACAGGGTTTCAGAACAAAATGATAGGAATTAACATTGGTTGTTATATTACATATTGTTATCTTCAACGAAGTTGCTCAGATTATCAAATGTAAGAATGCAAGACTGATCAAACCCACCCCCTTGATTTTTATGTAAGGTTTACTTTCCAGAAAAGTATTACTTCCATTACAAATATTACTTTAAAAAATGGCAATAATAAATAATTTTAAACTATACTTTGTCTTGTCAGTCAGTTTTGATCCAGCAACAAGCAGGAAGACGTATTTCACAAACGTGTGTGTGTGTGTGTGTGTGTGTGTGTGTGTGCGTGTGTAGTATGATGGAACTCTCCATTTGTCAGTTTCCCTATAATATTACAAAGAAATGAAAACCTTGCTCTGTAACCTCGCTTAACGTTTTATAGCATGTAAATATATCTCTTATTAGTATATAGGGCTAACAGACTCAGTTCCCAGTCATTCCTTTCTCTCGGTCTCATAATAAATGTAAAGGCACAAAAATCTCATTTGTTAGGGTTGTAATTTTATAATTTCACAGTCCCCAACTTACAATGGTTTGACTTACAGTTTTGACTTCATGATGGTGTGAAAGTGATAGGGAGTTAGTAAAAACCATATGCAAATTCTGAATTTTGACATCTTCCTCGGCTAATGATATGTAGGCTGCTACCTGCTTATGATTCTGTGTAGAGACAGTGAGCCACAGCTCCCAGTAACCACCTGATCACCAGGATAAACAACAGTACTTTCCATAGTACTGTGTTGCTAAGCTATGGTTTTCTGTAGATTAGGGGTATTGAAGTACATTTTCAGTTTACAAGAGGTTTACTGAGACACAACACAGCCCCATCGTAAGTTGAGGAACAAATAAGTTTAACAGTGTGCCCCACATGTAAAAATGCTTCAGATAGTATTGATCCTAGATTGGAGACAAAAAAACCCCAGGGTCCATGGGATAAGTCCGAATCGTATAGAAGAGACCATGAAGACCATAGATTTTAATTAATTAATTAATTATCAATTTTTACAATAGTTTCAGTGTCTGTGGGTGCTGGGATGAACCCCAGACATCTTCAGGAAGGCTGCTGAGCTACTGCTGCGCCTCCCTGACCACCGTGTGAGGCAGGCAGAACCCTGGGCACCCTCTGAAGCCTCAGTGGCTACTCAACACACCCATAGTGTGTCTGTGGGTCCTGGGTTAAACCCTGGACATCTTCAGAAACCCCAGTGATCTACTCCTGTGCCTCCCTGACCAACATGTGAGGCAGGAGGAACCCCAGGCACCCTCTGGGGCCTCAGTGGCTACTCGCCACACACAAAGTGTGTCTGCAGAGGCTAGGCTGAACCCTGGACATCTTCAGGGAGCCTGGTGAGTCACCAATGAACCTCCCTGACCAGTGTGTAAGGCAGGCAGAACCCGGGGCACCCTCTGGGGCCTCAGTGGCTACTCAACACACCCACAGTGTGTCTGCAGGGGCTGGGTTCAATCCCCAACATCTTCAGGAAGCCCAGAGAGTCGCCACTGCGCCTCCCTGACCAGCGTGTGAGGCAAGCAGAGTCCTGGGCACCTTCTGGGGCCTTGGTGGCTACTCTCTGCACATACAGTGTATGCAGATACTGGGCTGAACCCAGGACATTTTTAGGAACCCTGGTGAGCTGCTCTAGAGCCTTCCCCACTGGTGTGTGAGGCATGTGGAGCCCTGGACAACTTCTGGGGCCTTGGTGGTCCCACACGGAACAACATATACTCCCCTGGGAGCCCGGCTGAAAACTGGACAGAGTTAGTGGCCTTGGGGAATCCATCCAGACCCCTCTCCTGCCAGGACGGGAAGCAGGCACTGTCCTGGGCAATATCTGAAGCTTGGTAACCATGACCTGCATCCCCCCTACTCTTGTGGAAGGCAACGTGAACCCCAGACAGCTTCAAGAACTCCAGTGAGTCTCCCCCACCGTTTCCATACACGCCCAGGAGCCAAGTGAATGCAAGAAAGTTCGGGAGCATCTGGGACCCCACCTTGCCACCATTCACCAGCAAAGGAGCTGCACTGAGCACTAGGGATCTTCAGACCCTCACCCTGTAACTCAAACACTATCAAGACAGTGAGGCTGCACTCCAGGGAACCTCTGGACATCGAAAAATGATAAAATGAAGGAGCAAAATGCAACCCCAGACCTCCACACCACCCAAAACAAGTCTAGGAGACTACAACAGAGAAGAGCCTGGAAGTCATATACCTGAAATTTCTGAAGTGATAGCAACTGAAGTAAAGAAACAACTCCATCAGGCCATAGAAGACATCAGATCAGAAATAACGTCTCAGGTAAAACAAAGAAATGACAAAAATAATAAAAGAAGTGTTCAGCATATCCAAAGATGACACTGATAAGGAAACAAGAGCACAGACAGCTCATGGAAACCTGGAGTGAACAATATAGAAAAGGACTAGAATATATGAAACAGATTCAAATGGATACCCAGGAAATTAAAATTTCCATTGAAACCTGGCAAAACCACCTGAATGAAGCTGAAGATAGACTTTCAGACTTTGAAGACAACATTGCCACTAAGAAATGTGAAAGGAGGGATTTTTAACAATAAAGAAATAGGAAATGACAACAACTGCAAGATCAAGCAAAGAAAAACAATGTGAGATTAATAGGTATCAAGGAAACAGTAGATGTCAACACAAATGACATAAAAAAGACTATCTGCAGAAGTAATAGCATAAAGTTTCCCAGGCATGCAGAAAGAATCAGACATACACATAAGTGAAGCATACAGAACTCCAGTTAATCATAACCAAAATAAATGTACACCCAGACATATAGTGATCAAGATCCCGGAAACGCAAGGAAAGATCAGAATATTAAAAGCTGTTAAAGAAACAGATTACCTATAAAGCAAAGCCCATCACAATTACAGCAGATTTCACAACACAAACTATCAAGTCAAGAAGAACTTGGACAGAAGTATTTCAGGTCCTGAAAGAAAACAACTTCCAACCCAGATTGATGTACCCTGCAAAACCATCCTTCAAATTTAATGGAGAAATGAAATATTTTCATGATGAAGAGCAACTGAAGAAATTCATGAGTGCCAAATCAATCCTACAAAGAGTACTAAAAAGATATTCTAGAATGAGATAAAACAGACCACAACTTCAAGAACAACAGAGGAACCAAGCAGAGAAAGCAATTAAACAGAAGGAAAAAAAGAGGATCCAACAGCAGGAAAATAACATGACAAAGATAAGCCAGTAGGTATCAGCTACAACTACCAATGTAAACAGTCTCAAAGCACCAACCAAAAGAAGCAGACTAGTAGAGTGCATCAAGAAACAAAATCTAACTATATGCTCAATACAAGAAACACATTTAACTCAAAAAGGAATTCATAGACTGAAATTTAAACAATGGAAAACAATACCCCATGGGACAGGAACCCAGAAAAAAGTGGGTGTAGCTATTCTGTTTGCAGACAACATGAACTTCAAACCAAGAACAATCAAAAGAGATAAAGAAGGTCACTATACACTTGTGAGGGGAAACCTGCAAGAGGAAGAGATAACAATGATAAATCTAGGCACCAAAAACAGGAGGACCCAACTATTTAAGATAAATTTTAACAGACATGAAAAATGAAATAAGTAGTAACACAATCATAACAGGAGACTTTAACACACCATTGTCACAAAAAGATAGATCAACTAAACAAAAAATCAGGAAAGAAATAAACAAAACTTAACCAAACTTGTGAACATATGGACTTAGTAGACCTTTCCACAGTGTTCCATCCAACAGCATCAGAATACACAGTCTTCTCAGCTGCACATGGGACGTGTTCTAAAATAGACCATATGCTAGGACATAGAACATGTTTCAGTAAATGCAAAGGAATTGAAATCATCCCACGTATACTTTCGGACCGTAGTGCAATGAAATTGGAAATTAATGACAAAAGAAAACACAAAAACTCCATAAAGTGTTGGAAGTTAAATAATATCCTCCTGAACAACCAGTGGGTCACAGATGAAATCAAAGTAGACATTAAACAGTGTTTAAAATCAAATGAAAATGTAGATACAACCTACAGGAACTTGTGGGATGCAATGAAAGCCATCCTCAGAGGGAAATTTGTAACAGTGAATTCCCACCTCAGGAAAACAGAACGAGCACAAATAAACAATCTTACGCTGCACCTCAAGCTCCTAGAAAAAGAAGAGCCAAGTCAAACCCAAAGCCCAAAGAAGACAGGAAATTATAAAGCTCAGGGCAGAGATTAACGCCATGGAGACTAAAAAAACAATACAAAGAATTAATGAATGGTTCTTTGAAAAAATAAATAAAATTTGTTAAACCCCTAGCCAACTTTTTCAAAAAAAGGAAAGAAACAACTGAAATACATGTAATAAGGAATGAAAGGGGTGAAATCACTATTGATCCTAAAGAAATTCAGAAGATCATCAGTACCTACCTTGAAAATCTTTATGCTCCTAGGATGGAAAACACAAAGGAAATAGACAGATGTCTAGATACATATGAAATACCAAAGCTGAATGAGGAAGATATAAAAATCCTGAATAACTCAATATGAGCCAGTGAAATTGAGAATGTAATAAAAAACTTGCCAATGAAGAAAAGCTGAATTTTACAAGAAATTTAGAGGAGATTTAATGCAAATACTTCTCAAACTCTTTAATGAAATTGAAAGGGAAGGAATTCTCCCCAACTCATTCCTGGAGGCAAGTATTATCCTGATAGCAAAACCAGATAAAGACCCAACCAAAAAAGAGAACTACAGGTCAATCTCCCTAATGAATATAAATGCAAAATTTCTCAATAAAATACAAGCAAACAATACAATAAATCATTAAGAAGATTATACACCATGACCAAGTGGGATTCATCCCAGGAATGCAGGGATGGTTTAATATATGTAAATCAATTAATATAATACACCATGTAAATAGAGTCAAAGGAAAGAATCACATGATCATCTCCATCAGTGAAGAAAAAGCCTCTGATAAAGTCAAACACTCATTTATGATAAAAACCCTACAGAAAATAGGAATAGATGGCCTTTACCTCAAGCTGATTAGAGCCATCTATGATAAACCAAGGGCTAACATCACACTAAATAGTTAAAAATTGAAAGCTTTCACCTTAAAATCAGGAACAAGACAAGGATGTCCACTCTCACCACTCTTATTCAATATAGTTCTGGAAATATTAGCTAGAACAATTAGACAAGAGGGAGAAAGAAAAGGAATAAGGATAGGAAAGGAAGTAGTGAAATTATCATTATTTGCAGATGACATGATACTCTACATAGAAGACCCCGAAAACTACACCAAAAGGCTGATGGATTTAATAACCAAATTCAGTAGCATAGCTGGATACAAAGTTAACACCCAAAAATCAATAGCATTCCTGTACAAATCAACAGACAGACTGAGAGAGAAATCAGGGAAACCACACCTTTCACAATAGCATATAAAAAGATGAAATACTTAGGAATCAATCTCACAAAAGAAGTAAAAGATGTATAGAGTGAAAATTATAGTGCTCTGAAAAGAGAGATTGAAGAGGATTTCAGAAAATGGAAAGATATTCCTTGCTTATGGATAGGAAGAGCCAACATTGTGAAAATGGCCATACTCCCAAAATTGTTGTACAGATTCAATGCAATCCCAATTAAAATACCAGGTACATCCATTTCCCTATAAATGACTCAAGTTTATCTTAAAGATTGTAAGATTTTAGTAACAAACATTAAAGTCATTTTTCCATAAGAAAGTGATAGTGATATATATGTAGTAAAAGCACGCACAAAGTACCTTGAGAATGCAGAATAACAACCTGGAGTCAGACACACCTGGTTCTAAATTCTAGTCTTTTACTTACTGGTTTGACTATGACAAGTCATCCAAGCTCCTGAGTCTCTCTTTACCATAAAAAGAGGGTTCTAATGTCTACTTCAAGTTGCAGTGATTAAATCAGACAACACAGGTATGCATATGTAAACAATTTTTAGCCTCTTGCCTAGTATAACACATGTTCAACAAATGATATTTGTAGTTACAATGGTGGAGCAAGAAAAGAGTGACAGCTTACTACAGTGATCTTTGGAGTACAAAACCATGCATTATTCATACTTGTACACCCTTAGATCTTTACCAGTAACAATGCTTTGAGAGGTTTCTTTCTCAATGTAAGACAACCTGTGTTACACTCTGATGTGACTAACTGCTCCATTCTGTTAATACATAAATAAATAGAAGAAAGTGCTATGTTCTGATACATTCTCTGTGCATGACTACACTTTCATGTTATAAGAACCTCTTTAATTTGGTCATTTTCTGAAGGAAATGACTTCGATCTTCACTTACACTTGATTCCAATATCATGTGGCATAAACCCAGTGTACGATCAAAGCCAAAACAATCCTTTACTTCCCTCCCTAATGAGCACAGAGACATGCTGTCTTTTGTTTTTTTCCTAAATTTCCTATCAAAGAAAATCACTTGACTTTGCTTTTATTCTATGCTAAATCATCAAATATTTATGGATCCTGTCCAATGAGCTAGCCTGTGATGTAGATAGGAAATAATATAACATCTAGTTGCTAATGCTTATCACAAGTAAATCTGTTAAATAAACTACCCCTTATTAAAAACATTAGCTCCCTCATCAACTGAAAACGTCTGAGTTGTACTCATCCACTGCTTTCCTTGGACCAAATACCTGACATAATGAGGTATGATTACAAAATACAGTGAGTTCTTACACAAAAAGTTATCACAGTAAAAGACACACTGTCATCAACCTTCCTCAGAATAGCTGCCCTCACTTTGAACAGCTTCCCCATCACCCTTGCCATTTCCCTCTTTCGTGAGTATTTTTAGTTCCATGTAGTGGCTGCTTTGATGTCCTGAATTGATTCAAAACGTTTACCTTGCATGGTTATTTTGACTTCGAGGAAGAGCTAGAAGTTGCACAGCGCTAGATGCTGTGAAGAAGGTGGTTGATGATACACCACAATGCCCGCCTTTCTGTTGGATGGCAGTTGGTGGCAGCATTAATGGGGTTTTTGATCACACTCTGTAAAGATACTTATGAAAGAGGGCTTCCAGAACAGCTTCAGAACCTAGTGAGAGTGATGGGATAAGTGTGTTCAAGGCAAGAAGGAGTATTTTTTGAGGGGGTTCATGGCAATGTGTCTTTTACTTCAATACTTAAAAAAAATTTGAATACACACTGTACTTTGGAAAAGCCTCTCACACAGTTTAGAGGAGGCGAGGTTTCTTTGTCTTGCTGTTTGTCCGAGGCTGGCTAGCTCCAAGGCAGAAACATCACAAGGAAGGGCGCGGCAGAGCAAAACGGCTTTGCTCATGATGGGTGCAAACAGAGCAAGTGAACCAGTCCACAAAGGAAGAGGCCAGACCAGATCTACTACCTAAGGCCACACCTCCATGACCCCCCCAGACACACCCGGAAGCAGGCTTTACTAATCCAGGGGTGGCTCCAAACCAACCAAGCAATTAATGCTGACTGCTCCACAGTGATTAAAGCTGACTCTACTCCCTGTGAGACCACATAAGACGGAAATATAGAGGGAGAGGGGCAGGGACACTGTTAATACTCACCCTGGAATTCCACTACTCCAGCCAGCTGTAAGACAGTGAATAGCTAAGATCTCACAGCAAATTTCTCCCTGAGTTGTTTTCTGCTATCATTAAATACTACGTCACATGCCACTACCTTGACATTTTTATTTTGTGTGGTACACAGTTTAAAGTGCATGATATTTTTCATGGAAGGAGCTGAACAAAAATAACACACAGAAAAACAGGATGGAAATTATTTTCAGAATAAGCTAAACACACATTCCCGTGAAGAGAATAAAGCTGCACCGAGATATGAATTCAAGAAAGGAAATTACATGGAATTTTTTGTGAAAGGATGTAAATTAGCCTAAAATGCCCAATAAACAATAAAGGTAAAATTATTACAGACTAAAAGGACAGCATTGTAAAAACTTGGAAACCTGTAGTTCTTTGAGACTTTGCTTAAACCTCTGTAAGGATGACTGTCACTTGGAGAGGCCCTCCAATTAGAACATTTATTGCAAAGACTGCTTTGGAAGAATTATAACTTACACTCCTCAGGCTAACAGAAACGCCTGAGTCCGTGACAAGAGAACACTTTTATACCCTGTAGGAAGATGGAATATCATATTCCTTTTCATGTAGAGTCCGTTCACATAGAAGACCATTTTCTATAGCTTCACATGTTGTCACAGGGTGGAGCTGAAGACACTAGAGCAAGCAGACTGAACAAGCCGGGGCACGCTTCAAAGCTCTCTGACTTGAAATACCTCTAGCCCTTTAAAAAGGAACCACTTAGGGGGATAAAAATGAAGGGCGAGGTCTAGGGAGATACAGTAATTTACTTTGGATGGAAGAGAGGAGGAACAGAATGGGAAATTCATCTGAAATATATTATTGTTGAAATCACGCAAAGTTTAAAAATAATACACTGAAGTAAAATTTTTATGTAATGAGAATAACACAACTTAGGAATTTCTTAAATAACTGACACAAATTGATGTATATTTTTCAGATATTTTACATACATTTTACATATATGTTATTAATTATAGTTTTTTGAATAAAAAAGTATCATACATTTGCAATTTAAAAAAAATTATCTTGGGCATTTATAAATGCTAGTATATACAACTACTGTCTTGGTTAATTTTCTCTCAGTGCTGAGACAAGTATTTGACACCCAAAGGTGTATTTAGCCCCCAGTTTGTAAAGGTTTGGGTTCGTGATCAGCTTGCTCCGAGGCAAGGAGACTTCGGAGAGAGCAGCTCATGGCAGGCAGAAGGCAGCAGAGCAACAAGGGACAGCACCGCTCTTTCTATCCCTTGTACCTTACCCAGGCTGCCTTGGGTGCATAGCACTCACACCCTTAGTCCTAGTGCCCTGGAGCCTCGCACTGCGCCATGAATCAATTACAGTGTCACTCACTATACATCCAGCCACCTCTGAAAAAGGCCCACCATGACTGCAGGAGGCTTTGGGTGGCCATCAAAACACAAGCCATAACAGTTATGGTATCATTTATTTAAACTCTTTTCTCCTGATAAACGTGGGCAATTCCAGTGTTTCATTATTTAAAACAGTGCTGAAAATAAGACTTGTAAAATATGTTCTTTTGTACTTGTTCACTAATGTAGAGCAAATTCCTCTTGAGATATGCAGATATTGTGAAATAAGCAATGAGTTTTTACATATAATTTTGAAGGAAAAAATGAGTATTTTTCAGAAAGTGCTTCATATTCACATATAAAACTAAAACTAGGAAATGAAAGGGAAATCAACTCATCAATAAATAGAAAAGGAAGAAACTAACAAGAAAGCATGGCAAATAGAAAACAAAATAAAATACAAAAACCCTCAAAATATATTAGAAATGATATAAATATAAAAATATTCCAATTAAGAGAATATGATGCATAAAATTAACACTGTTGAATTTGAATTGTACATTGAAAATGATATATTTTAAATCTGATATAACACAATCTTAAACATAAATACAGCATAAGTGCTGACTATAGATACACATATATACATATGTACATATACATACAAAATTTTACACCTTGACTATAAAAAGATGGAAGGCAATATACCAAGCTGTTTTCTTTATAGTGACAGATAAAGAAATCAGGCAGTGATATTAGACAAAGGTAATTCCATTATCTTTAACACTGGTAATGGTAATGTCAGTGGTATCAGAATAAGGTTTTGAAGAAGTTCTTATCTTTTAGAGATACACACTTGTTATGGTTAATGTCAGATGGCCCCCAAAGCCTCACACACTCATAGGTGGGGCTTTTAGGAGATGACTGGACCATGGGGTGTGTGGCACGCATCACTGGATTATTCCACTGATGGCTTATAGCTGGATGTGATGTTGGGAGGTGAAAACTGGTGTGAAGGGTGTCTCACCGGGGGCGTGGCCTGGAAGGGTCCCTTGATCTGGCTCTGCTTCCTGCCTGCCATGCTATCAACTGTTTCGTCTCTTATGATGCCTCTCTGCATGCAGACCATGTACTGAAACGTCTACAAACTGTGAGCCAAAATAAACCTCTTCCTTCAATTTATGGGTGTTGGGTATTTTGTCTCAGCAACAAGAAAGTAAGAAAGACAACAATGAAGGGTTTACAGATTATATAATAGGATGAATATGCCTTAAAAAAATCTAGAGGCGGAGTATGAGTAGGTTGAATGGGGGTGGGGGTATGGGTGAAATAAGATTGGGTACACAAGCCTATTGAAGCTGAGTGATAGTATGAATCATGCGACTTTCTTATACTAGTCTTCACACTTCTATAAATATAAAACATTAAAATCTGAAAAGCAATAAATGACACAAAGAAAGATATATTAACAAAAGCAAAGAGTGACATGGACAAAAACAAAGGTTTTTTTTTTTTGTACCAGAAATCGAACTTACAACCTCATGCTTGTCAGGCAGGCACTGTGCTACTGAGCTACATTTCCAGCCAAAAACCAAAGTTTTAAACTGTATATAAACCTGATAAAGTGCAGAGAGAAGCAGATACATCCACAGGAATAATGAGACTATTATCACCAATCAAGGATTAAGCAGAATAGAAAGAATAAGTAAGTTTATTGACAAATTATATAGTTAGCAAGCTATATTTCCACTCACACATACATATATCTGTGCCTAACAATTGGAAAGTGTACATTCTTTGCCAGCTTTGGAGTACTATCCCCCAAACTGGCATGTTTATTGGCATGATTACTCTATAGGCTCACATTCTTACATGATTTTTCATAATTAGGCCTCATTTACATGGTACTTGTAACGTGCTTCATTAGGCAGACTAGGCTTTCTGACACGTGCCTCATTTCATTCTCACATACAGCAGGGAGGCTGGTATAAAAGTAAGGCTAAGGGTTAGCTATTTGTCCAGAGTAGCCAAGAGTGATAAACGGCAGTCAGGACCTGAGCTCGGTTCTGTTGAATGCTAGGGCCTGGTCAACTTTCCCTATGCCACACTTCCTCACGAATTTTTATGTTTTGGCACTGCGGACTGATTCACAGAGCCTTGTATGTGCTAGGCAAGTGCTCTACCACTGAGCCATACCACAGCCCCTTCACAACATTCTTGGTTAAGACAATTCAAGATCACCTAAGTCTTTCTCTCAGTTACTTCTTCAAACTCATGACTTTAAAAATTAAACAGTAGGTTTTGGGAGAAAATGGATGCAAAACATTCTTGAAAGGCTCACAGTTTTATCTGTGAATGTCCTGAAATCTTTTAATGAAAATCATTTTTCTCCTAAAGGCTTACCTGTTTTATTTATAGGTATTTTTATAAGTGTCGTGCTGAGTTTTTTTTACGTGATGCAGATGTAGAAATCCCTGGGGTTCAACTTTACCAGAGAGCTTTATTATGTTTAACATAAATATGAAGATTCTTTCAGGCCACTGGCATTATTCCAATTCTGTCTCCATGGCTTAGAATGAGGTGTACTTTCCCAAATTCCCACCAGATACCCTGAGCATTGCTTCCCACGGAAAGGCCGAGTCTGTTAAAGAACAGCTTGAATAACTTGCTATCTGCAAATGAAAGTACTTTACTTACCCAATTCGTATTTTCAGCATGCCACTGAATAACTCAGGGTTATTGGAGATGATCCAGCCAATATGTATGACCAGTTCTTGCTGAATGACTGCTTCCCTCTCGTCATGGGTATTACACTTATAATAGATGATGTTCTTAATCACTCTTGGAGACAAAGGATTAGAGATAACTTCTTCTTCATGCCCAAAGGCACCCAGAGTTACCTACAAGTGGCAGAATCTTATTGTAAAAATTTCCTAGCTACTAAAAGATAAAAGAAAAAATTCAAAGCTCAGGATGATTGGCAGGCTGAAATTGCACTATACAAGCTAGGGAATTAGGTTGAATAACTGTTCCGCTATTTATTAAAATGGCTTTCAAAGCATAACTCCCACTGGAGTTCATAATGGTTTAGAGTTTGGCCTAAAATATAAGGGCAGGTGAAGGTTTCAGTTACGGGAGTGAAGGTGAGTCTATATAAATAACTATTAAAATAAAATTTGGAATGACTTTAGTACTAGAAACTCCCCAGAGAAGCCACAATACATTAGTTTTATTTTACTACACAGTCTACACAATCTAGTATTTGAAAAATATACTTTTGCCTTCTTTCACCATTTCTCAGGAGGAACCTTCTGCTCTTTAACATTGTAACTGTTTCAAGGGCAGGCATGAGGTCACCCAGCTCTTGCGTAGCCCTCACTTTCCCTGGCATAACACTAGATGATCTCTCCCCTGCAGAAAGGAATGAATGAGGCTGCCCCAAGCCTGGGAAAGGAAAAACTGCAGAGAGAAATGGCAAAGGAAATTCAAAGCAGAAAGTGCTGCTGAAGCTGCCAAGGGAATATCTGGTCTCTCTCTCCTCTCTCCATGGCCTTCTGCCTCCCAGAAGAGTCTGCAGCCCCTGCTTCTCCTATCACTTCTTTTCATCTCTCTTCTATGTACAGCGCAGTTGTATGAGACAGGGAAATAAAAGCATTATCAAAGGGCACTTGTGTTTTCAGAGATGAGGGCAAAGAGTAGAACACGGGATCTTTTACCCCAATTTTGTAATGCAGTGTAATGGTTACTTTATCATATGACAACAGTATCAACCAGTTAGTTCAAGTATGATTACTTTTATTGAAGTGCCACTGTGTAAAGAAGAAAACAAAGAGGAGGTACATCATTGCCTCAGGAAACAATGACAACTAAGCGACTACTTCACTCCAGAGAACGTGAGGTACCCTAAAAGTGCTTTGCACAAACAATATCATTCAGCTCTCAGGGAGGCGTTTCATGGCTGAGTACTCTGTTTTGCCCCATTTTCATTTCCTGTTTTGGTAAAGGGTTATAACACAGTCAATGACTGGCCTTGGTGTCCCTGGTAACGAATATGAACTGCTTAGCTTCCCAGCTCTGAAGGAGACTTTCTCCTTGGGAGATGTGTTCCTCTGAGGGGCAAAGGTCTAAGCTGTAGCCTCAGGGCAGGGCAGGGCAGGGTAGGCTCAAGACTTCTGGTCTGTGGGAGCAGGGTCTCAGGCTTCAGGGTGCAAGGCCCTGCTAGATACTGTACAGAACAGACAGGATCTGCCCAAACCAGCCCTTCTAGTGTCAGGTGCAGTGACTGCAAAGACCTTCAAAGAATATTCACACTAAGAATTTTTACATGCAGCAGAATTAACTATTTTTAGACTCATGACAGGGACCTAAAATCAAGGAAAAATAACACACTTAATTTTCTCTCATAGTTGGAATAGTCCAAGGGAAAACAATATGACACTGGGCTGGAGGCAAGGACTCTGGTAAGGAAGGGCCTCTGTAAATTACGTCCTGTCCTTTGGTCTACCTTAGCTGACAAACGGGGAGGAAAAGTTTACCTGTTAATGATTTGTAGAACACAGAAGATAATATATATGAAAAGTAACTTTCCTACTGTATTTTTTATTAGTATGATTATTTTTAATTGCTAGTCAACATTATAGAAAAAATAGCTTATTACTGTAACATTTCAGAAACTAGGTATCAGGGTGAAATAATTTCAATCTTAATTAAGAACACTGAAATGTCAGCCACTGGTTGACTCTATTAAAGAAGGTTAAAGTATTTCATATTATTAAGGCTTATTATATCCCCAGGTTAGCGGGCATGAAAACACAGTAAAGCACATATATTCCCAAAAGGAGAGAAAGCAAGCAAACAAGCAGGTTTCCATGTAATCAAAGAATGATTCAGCCAGGTGATTAGAGATTACAGAAGACAAAACAAGAATGCGCAGCCACATCTCACTCCACACTTCCACATGCAGAGGCTCAATTCAACACATATTTACCAAGTGTCTACTTAAAGCCAGGTCCCGTGTTGGGCACACTGGGACATGTGCTGGACAATACAGGCCCTGACCTCAGGTGCTCACAGCCTACCATCCAAATAAGCTGGAATCACGTGCAGACTGAGACATGTCATGAGCCTGTTACGGGAACCCAGAGGAGAGAGAGACTGCAGCAAACTAGAGTTGGCTTTGTGACGAGAAGGTGACAGAGTCACCTTGGTGGGTGCAGAGGAGGTGGGGGAAGAGATGACCTGGGGAGTGAATCATCTAGGGAGCAGTACTGGCCGTGCAGACTCTGGCTCTGCCTGGACACCAGTGTGTTCGAAGGCACCGGAGGAACTCAGGTGAGGCAGAAGAGGAAATGTGTCCCGCGCTACTCACCTGTGTTTGCTCTGCCTATCCTGCACCTTCCTGGAATACTGTAGTAGGTCGTATTCCAGCTTAGGTGTCTGCACTTGCACTGGTCTCGAGTTAACACAGGAATCAAAAGGTATAGCTCTGAGGTGCAGCAGGAAAAAGGATGGCCCACTTAGTAACTGTGCAGCTTTAAGACTGTCTTCTTTGCTTGAGAAAGGGACTGGTGCAAAAAGCGCCTGAGCCGTTGTTCATCTGTTTGTAAGAGGTCTGCGACACTGAGTTGTGCCAGATTTAAAATTAAGTATTCAACCTAGGAAGCTTTGCAGCTGTGATCAAATGAGTGTCTGAAAATCAGATACTTACCTGTTTTCCCTGAACTAAAACATTAGTAATGGATGGGGCCAGGCTGTCCACTACTTTACTTAAAAGACTTGCTGCACGGCGTACAACCGACCTGGGGGCAAAGAAGAGAGTAGGCCAGATGTTCACAAACCTAAAAGATGATGAATGAATGGATTCCCGATTTCAGAACCTTAAAAACATACATGTTTGGGTCTGCATGTGATTATTTGGAGGAAACATTATGCCCAAGACACTGGACCTAACAGCTGAGATTTTCCAGTCGGTAGGACCATCCAGAAGGAGGGAGGGATAGTCCCTCTTACCTCTGCCTGCAGGTGGTGTCACAGGTACTGCTGATTCCACTGTCAATTTTAAAATGAAAAGAAGGGAGCCTAACTACTTTTCTGCCTGAGGGAAGGAGGGAGAGCAAGGGGAAGAATTACGAGAATGTTCTGATTTGCATTAGCAAATTCATTATTAAGTCTGTCACTGGTTGATGTGGCCTATTCTTACAATCACTTTAAATCATGTTTCTTTTCGGTAGCTAGATAACTAAATCCCTGGATTAGAGGATTCAGAACTGAATTTTAGAAAGTGCTATAATGAAATACCAGCACTTTTTTCCTTGATAAAGCTAGAATTGGGGGAAGGAATTCACACTGCTATTTTTATATTCCTGAAAAAGTCTTAGAATATAGGGAGAACAGATTTTTTTTTAAAGGCAGCATATGAATACATAGGACATTTTTCCCTCGGAAGTAAAAATTCACATGGAACATTTAAATGGAAAAAATAAAATTAAAATGTAAGTTTGAAACTCGCTGTGATTTTTAAAATTATACTTTAGGATATACACTGAAATTGGCCTATAAAAAGCATTTATATTTCTTGATTTCAACATAAATGGAAAAGTAGAAAATTAAGCCAATAACTAATAAAGTTAGTGAAACAAACATTTCCTGCTTTTACAAAAGCTTTTACCCACACACTGTAAGACTGAAAGACATACTTAACCCTCAGAGTGCAAGTAAGCCCACACATTTCAAGCAGCTTGGGTTTCCGCATTCTGTGCATGTTACCTGTTTCCCATGTACCAGAAAAGTAGTAATGTGTGGGGCTATAGAGGAAGAAAATTTCTGGGTAAACGCAGCCCCGTAGCGTACCGCCAACCTGGGTGTGTCAGTGGAAAGCCATAGAAGGGAAAATAGAACAAATAAAACCTCCAGGAGTTTGTTCTTTTAAACAAAACAGCAATCTAAATATTTGCTAGTTAATGATTTATCTAAGATGTACATGTAACACAAAAGGCAAGAGCAGGTTTACTTAGCTAAGAATAAGACTAGAGACCACATTTGAAACTTGCTAGATAAAAAGAAACATGTATTAGCTTGAATGCCTGCATGACTGTACTGAGAATTTGGAGTTAAAATTTAAGAAACTACAAGCTTATTCATTATTTCTTGTGAGTAGGAACGGAATGTTTACTATAAAAATAGAGGCAAAGTATTAAAAGACATTTTTCTAGTCTTCTGATTTTAGAGATCAGAAACTTGAGGTTCATTGATGGGAGTTTCTTATGACACTGCCTGAGACTTCTTTAAAAAAATTAAATAATAACTATTTGAAAAAAATATATACATGTGTACTGTTACTTTAGAGTGTTATAATAAAATTGCTAAAGTTGCATCACAATGCAGAGGTCCCTACCTTCCTCATTATGAATTTAAACAACATTGTTTAAATTTACATACATACTTTTTTTTTTTAGTATCTAGGAAGAGAATTTTTATGTAGAAAAAATGGTTATTTTTCATGAAGCAGTTATAATCACTGGGGTTCACCAAACTTAAGTGATGAGAGAACTACCTTTTAAGTGGAGTATTTTTGGTTATCATAGAATGAGCCATTGGCCTCTTTCATCAAGGCCTTCTATGACAACAGAACAGCTTTTCTAAATACAAAATTAGAACGTGAGGCACAGGAGGCAGAGCAGGAAAGAGTCACTGGGAATCATTTCCATGAACACTCTCCTGGTTCATTCCTTGTAAACGTCTTCATTCCTAGTTTTTTCCTTTAGTGTCTTGGCACAGCCATGCTAAGTGGAATGTAGGCATGTCCTAAGAAAGTGAACAGTCTTGGTGCCATAAAAATAAAAATTAGGATGAATATTCACCTTTAAGACTGGTCCACTGTCTTTAGGACACTGAATATGACAACACGAAAATAAAATGACAAGGACACTAATACAAACCAAAGCTTTTTGCTGCCAGCTCTTCTATAGACTCTCTCAATGTGATCAGAAACGGTACCTAGACATTAGATAATAGAGGCTTTGTTGAAGAAAGCTTTTACTTAAATGCATAACATTTATTCCCCTTTAAAAATCATGTATGAACTTTCATTTTGTTCCTCTAGAGTTAACACCCCAATCCATTACTGTTTTGAGCCATCTGACAATTTTAATATGTAACCAAATAAATAGAATGTGAATGTCCCTAGGATTCGTTACTGTTTAGTCTGAGTATATATGATGTTGTTTATTCCTTGAAATCCAACTGTTTCCTTAATAGATAATAAAAACCTTAAACAAATGCAAATGTTATTTTAATTTACTGCAGACAACAGAAAAACAGTATAGTAAAACAAGTACATAAGATTGGACAAATACTGTAGACTCTGAATATAGTAACTCTTCATTTATTTGTTCAATGAAAACTTTACTGAGGCCCCGTTATATGTACGGGGCTACTACCATTCCAGCATACTCAAGTCCTTACAACACACCATGAGGCTTTCCTCTCTGGCTGCAGGGCACATGTGGTCTGGCCTCACACCTGGTTTTCAATAGTACATAAATACTGTAACAGGGCACAGCACCAAAAAGGAAATGCAGGTAAAGAACAAGATCTCTAACCTTCTGTTTTGACCTTATTTTTATAGTCTTGTAACAAATTAGATACTTATATTCAGATTTTGTAGATGCTTATGATTTTCAATTTACCATATGGCTTTACAGATTTAAAGTATTTCAAGCCTTTCAAAACCTAAGTAAAAGATGAATATTACTCCCAAGTTTATAAAAGTGGTTTAAAAATAACTCCCTCAGTATTCTTATGAACTATTTTATATAAATTTTATTTTATTTAAAGGCACTACTAAAAACATTCTAAATTCTAGGTTTCTACTGAAATGTTAAAGCTTTTAAAAGCCTATTTTTTGGCTTAGCTAAAGTTCAAATGTCAATATCTGTTCCAAGTAAAATTAACATGCTGCTTATGCCAGATTTGGTGGTACACACCTCTAATTCTGGCATTCTGGGAGGCTGAGGCAGGAGGATCACAAGTTAAAGCCCAGCCCAGGCAATTTACTGAGACTCTGTCTCAAGGTAAACAGTAAAAATGGTGGAGGATATTGATCACTGGGAAGCCCCTCTGTTCTACCCAGTATCTCATAAAAATTCTGTTTATAGTTTTGACTCTAATTTTCTCATTAGAGAACAATTTTGTTGGAAATTTGCCTAATACAAAGTTTACCTCAGCTACAATAATATAAAATCTAAGTAGACTTCATTTGAATAAATAATTATGATTAGTTCATTACCAGAACTACAAATACTGTTAATTATATTTCTGTTTAGGACACTGACCCAGTCTCTAATTCTAGCCAAATCAACATGCACTTCTTAACAAAGTATATTCAAATGAGTTGAAAATTTTTGAGCAGCTAGATACTAAGTACTTGAGACATATTCTATATTATTCTGTATTATAAAATGCCAGATGAGGCAGACTGTGATGTGGAACTCAAGGATTCCCATATGTTGGATCACTACTGTAAAGAATCCTTGAATAGTGGCCCAACATACAAGTATGGATTTCAGGGATAATTGGGTTTCATTTTTAATACAGAATGGACATACACACGATTAGACATGATTTATTTTTATTAACAATCTTCAGTGCACAATTCTATTAAATGCCATGTTCCATTCCAAATGGCTGCTGCAGACCATGAAAAAGCTAATTTTTATAGATATAACTATTCAATATTATTCTTGAAAAAAATTACAGGAAATAAAACTGGAAACAGAAATTGTCAATAAACAGCTATGGAGTCATTAGAGGTTAACAGTCACAGCAGAATCCAGGCTCCAACACTGTTCAAACAATCAGACAAACAATCAAGCATCACTGCATGAAGGCCATTTAGGAGTTTATATATCAGCCTATTCCACTCTCCACTTAAAAGAAAAAAGGTTTCCTAGAGGAGGAAATAACTTGTAACATTTTAGGGGATATATTTTATGTATATTTGATACATGTTCAAAAATAGAGAGGACCTATTATGTAACATGTTCTCATACATATGTTCTCCTACCTTCCATTGTGATGAAGTTGGGGCCTTCTCTTTTGAGCAGTATACCCAGAAGGATGGCTTGGCTAGCCAGACAACTGCAGTCCTGAAAACACAAATGAACGTGAGGAACTAGAATAAAATGAAGGCAGGAGTTACCATAACGGATAACTAATCATACTACCACATGATACAGATAAAAAATATCCTGTTATGAAATTGAGGAAAGATAAAATGTCACTGATATAACAAGCATAAGATGACATTACAAAACTATTTGTCTTAGATACCATGGAGCTAGAGGGTGGACAAGCTAGCTTCTTGGCGTAGCAGGATTTAGTCAAATTTTCCAGGAAACAAAATAAGCAATGAGCAGAAAATAGGTTGCCTACAAGTACTGATACTGATTCTGCCATTCTCTAGACTTGGCCAGGTCATTTAAACTCTTGCCTCTTTACTTTTCTTAAAAGTAAAAGTGGGAGACTATGTTGCTATCAACCTATCA
The DNA here is from genome assembly GCA_004027595.1 of Dinomys branickii. Classification (NCBI taxonomy): domain Eukaryota; kingdom Metazoa; phylum Chordata; class Mammalia; order Rodentia; family Dinomyidae; genus Dinomys; species Dinomys branickii. Next base: position 69,194 of record PVLD010002291.1, read on the forward strand.
TGAAGAGATGCATGACAAGAGGGGAAATATGTAGAGTGCTTATTATGTGTTAGGGCACCAGGCTATGTGCTTTATGAATGTTTAATCCTTATATAGATTTATATAATATAATCAGTAACAAGGACTAATAATATCCAGAAGGATATGTATTTAGTCTACATGCTCAAATTTGTGTGGTCCAAATGATATGGCACAATGCTCACAGTTCTACCAGTAGAATTTTATTTCTTTTTTAAAACTATGAATAACCTCAGGAAGGATAAAATACTAGGTTGCTAACATACACATGTAGTCAGAGTATTGCTTTCCTCAGTGACAGGAAAGACTTTAAGGATGCACTGGACTGCAGCAGGAGAGAAGACAGGAATAGAAATGGGAGAGAAAGGGCACTGAAAGAAAATTATGAGAACCCGAAGTTAACTATCACTGACTTTTTAAATGACTCATACCACGTTCTCATATCTAACAAATTCCATTTCTCTGTGCTCCTTAAGACATCCATGTTAATTTTAGAACAAAGGAACAATCCCTCAGGAAGAGCCGCGTTTCATCGTCCCAAGTGGATGAGAAGACACGACTTCACTCGGGCAGTGCCTACTCTGGCCACCTCCCCAAGGCCATAGGGGAACTGCACCACCCTCACATTCAGTTTCTGAAGAATTTCGTGGGCGGATTTGTTTTTCCACTCAGAAATGGAGATGTCTGGCTGCTGTTTCAGTTCAGGAGCATCAGGGGTGCTGCTTTGTCGTTTGACTTTTGAATGTTTGGGAAATTCTAGTTCCTCAAAACTCTTAAATTCTGGAAGCCTGAAAATGAAAAGGAAGTGCTTCAGATTTCCTGATTTTCAAGTACAGTCACAGAAGTGGGAAACTAAATAATCAAAAGGTACTTACTCTTCTGTGTCACTGATTCGTAGGAAGTCAAGTTGTTCTACTACAGCTCCCGATATTAGTGTCTGAAATGTGATAAGAAAAGCTTCTAAACTCTCAAATTCATCAATCCATGCTCTTCTAGTCTATGTATACACTTTTAATGTCAAAATTCATACATACACCTAGTAACAAGTTCATAAATCATCATCAATAAAAAAGTCAGTATGGGAAGAATTCTGTTCTTGGAATTATTGGTTTTCATTTTTAAGTTAGAATTAAAATAATTCAGCATGCAATAAAAAATACTAAAATATTCAAATTGTTTTTGAAAAATACAATAAAAGATACACTTGAATTCTGCTGGTACCATATTTCAGGGCTATCCAATGACAAGGTCAAGCCTCCATGTTTTGGCATTGTGAAGGTACTGATTATTTAATCCAGTGCTTCTTTGTACCATGGCATGTGGCAATCAGCATTGGATCATTTTATTTTCCATTAGTTCCTCATTATATGTTGGGAAAATTAAATGAGTCTGAATGCAAACCCAGTTTTTGTTTGTCAGGGTGCATGGAGAGCAATACAAATGACTGATAACCTACAGTGATTTTTAGCATTTTTGTCACTTCTAATTATCTGATGAACTACCAGAAAATTGAGCAATGTACTATACAAATAAATTATAAATTATTTTCAAAAACAGACAATTCTTCAATTAAAAGTGTCTTTCATGTGTTACTTCTCTACTTTCTTGCTTTTCTCTTCAAATGTGAAGAAATATGACATAGGGAATGTTATTTTTGTTCACAAACCACCCAGAGCTGTTCTGCATTCTCTTCTAGTGGAAAGTTATAAAGTGGCTCCTTAACAAATACGTTTTAACAGTTGGCAGGATGGACATATTACCAGAAACCACCCTAAAGCTTCCTCGCAGAGTTTATGAGTTTGGGTTGAATGAGGCCAAATATACCTTCCCTGCTCAAACTCACGTCCCCATCAAGTCACTTAGGCTATGAGCTCTTTGACCGCAGACTCTGCTGCTGGGCAGAGAGCAGTGCTAAGCACAATCAAGGTCTGCTAAGTGATATTTCCTAGCATGTAGGCTAATGGTTCTATATCTTGCTCTTTAGTAAACTAATTTGTTACACAAATATTTATGAACATGTACCATATGCCAGGCACTATACTGGGTACTGAAGATACAGCATGAGCAAAATACATAAAATCTTTGCTCCTTTGAAACTGACCTCATAGGCATGTGTAAGGGGCAGACAATAAACAAACTATATACATATCAGATGACGATAAGTACAAAATAACAAAGTATGTGCTAAGTAAAAATGAGACCGCAGGGGAAAGAAGTGCCAGGGGAGAGGAGTAAGAGGAATATGTTAACTACTTTATATAGGTGATCAGAGAAGATCTCTCTGATAAGGTGACATCTAGAAACTTAAGGAATAATGGCAGTCAGCGATATAAAAATGAAGAAAGAGGTGCACAGAGCTGAGGAAATACAACCTGAGATAAATGCATGTTTAATATGTAAGAAGCAGTAAGGAAGAAAGTGTGGTTGAAATGCAGTAGACCAGCGAGATAATAGGAGATGAGGTCAGGGATACAGGTCCAGTCCATGGATAAATCCCAGACCTCAGAAGAATTTTGGTTTCCACTTCATGTGAGAAAGGAAGTCACTGGAGGCTTCTGCTAGGTGACATAATCTAACTGCCTCTGTCCAGGTAGAGTATGAAGAAGTACATGTCTTTCAGTAAGGATTTAGGAGATGACTGCGGAAGTCTTGGTAGATGATGGTAGCATCATGGATCATGATGTTAGCGCTAAAGGTAATGGGGCCAATAGGATTCAATAATAGAGCAAAAGTGTTAAGAATTCTCAAAGCTGATGACTAATACTAAAAACATAATTTTATTTAATATTTTCCCTTTTTATTAGCCTATTCACCCTTATACTCTAATTCTGTCCCTGTAAAGTAAATGTTCAGTCTGAACAGTGCTAAATTACAGTAATAATCTCTAGGGTTTTTGATTAAAAAATTTCAGTTGTAGATGCTTCTAATTTACTTTTGTAAAAAAAACTTATAATTAATTTCCCAGGTATTAATATCAGAATTCTGACAGCAATCATATAACTTAATATTGCATATTTATATCAGTGAAATGTAATATTCAAAAGGCATTCTCATCTAATATCCTCAATTATATCCCACCAGGTCTCTTCCTACTCAACATCCTGCCTAAAGTTTTTCACCTTCCTGTCACTGCCTACCTGGATTGGGTTTTTGTTGGGCTTCCCATCTGCAACAAGTTCTGTAAGGTCAGGAACTTGTATATATTATTCAACTACAATCTCAGTGCCAAGAGTGGGAGATCAATAAATATTTTTGGAATCAATGTACCAATATTTACATACTCCCCTGACAAGAGTAGTGAGCAGAGATGGCAGTGGAGAGATGAGTAAAGCTTGGCCTAAGAGTTTACAGACCATCAAGTAACAGACACAGGCTACTAGTTACACGTAAAGTAAAGACAGGAGTTAGGTTCAAGCAAAATGCCAAAGAAACACACAAGAAGGTAAAATTTATTCCAATCCTAGAGGTTTCACTAAAGAAGAGAATTGACCTAAGTTCTAAAAAGAAGGTATAATTTAGAAGACAAAAAGAAAAAGAAAAATGCAACTCTGCAATAAACAACACAATGGGGAAAAGTTCCAATTACATTCAGAGATTTTGAATGTATCCAGCATAGTTGGGGAGTAGAAAATGTGGTCAGGAATATGCATGGAGTGATATTCTGGTAACAGAGCTGGGGAAAAGGGCTGAGTCCAGTGATGACAGAATCCACAGATCATCTGCTAAGGAAATTTGAAAGGCTTGAAATAAAATCCAAGAGGAGCACAAAGCTGTCAGTTTGACTTATATTACAGAGTAGGTGAAGGGGAGGCTACAGATAATGAGGGGATTTTTTTATTGGTATAACGTCTGAGTTTTGCAAGATGAAAAGAGTTCAAGAGACTGGTGGCATAATGTGAATGCACATAAAAATGGCAAAGATGGTAAATTCTACCTATGTTTACTATGATTTTTAAAAGATTTGAAAATACGTATTTTGGCTGGGCATATAGCTCAGTGGCACAAGCTCGTGCCTGGCAAGTGCAAGGGCCTGAGTTTGATTCCCAGTACCAAAAAAAAAAGGTACATATTTACATTCACAAGATCTTCCAAAATATTGCTGATTTAGAAGACTGGTGGTTATAATTCTAAAAAACAGCTGTTATATACAGTCATGTGCCATATCATGATATTTGGGTCAACAACAGACAGCATACATGACAGTGGTCTCATAAGATTTTATTAAAATTGAAAAATTCCCATCATGTACTGATGCTGGACAGTTACCATGTTTGGTGCGTTAGCCATGTCTGTGGTGATGCTGATGTAAACAAATATACTATGGCCAATGTATTTATTCTATTATACTTTTGATCCTTATTTTAGTGTACCCCTTCTACTTATAAAACTAAAATGTTTGCTTTAAAAGAATATGCTGTGTTCTGCTGGCAACAGCCGCCTACATCTTACAATTACCTTGTCTTTGGCCATTTCAAGAGATCTAAGCCATCTAGGTTTGCATAAAGAAACTCTGGTATCTACATAATGACAAAACTGTTTCAAATGCAATTGGGAGAACGTATTGTCATTGTCATGAAGGATGTTTAAAATATGGAGGCAGCAGTACTAGGAACTGAGCCCAGAAGAACTCTACCACTAAGTCCCACTCCCTTTTATTTCAAGGCAGAGTCTCTAAGTTCCCCAGGCTGGCCTCCGCTGTGATCTTCCTGACTCTTACACTCCCAAGTAGCTAGGAGTACTGCCATGTACTTCAGGCCCAGTTTCTTTCTTTTTTTTTTTTTTTGTTTTTTGAGAAAATACTTTTAATTTTTAAAAAAGAGAAGGCAAAAAAAAGGATGATGTGTCTTCATGTATATTTTTTTAAGATGGAAAACTCAATCATGAAAAAAAAAAAACCTACTGACCCCTCTCTAACTTTTAAAGCACAACTAAAAATGCTATCAAAATAGGAAGTGGACATCAAATTCTGCTGCTTAAAGTACAGTGATGAAAGTTCAGGTGCTCGAGTATGAAGAACACTGACCCAAGAACAAGGAAGTCAGGAGTTTTGCCTTCTCTGCAATAACTGTCTTAGGGCTGCAGCGGTCACAATCCCACGAAGGGCTCCAGTATGCGATTTGTCAGTGAGGCACTTGGAAGAATTATCTCAATGTCTTGACCCAATTTGAACTTTGTGTTCAAGGATATACAAGTGAAAAGTTTCCCAATTTCAGATGGAGAAAAGGACGTCTTTCCAATTTTAAAACCTTCTGCTGTATTTGACATTCAATATCAAAACAAGAAATCTTCAATTCACTGTCTTATAAAATGTTATCACCTTTTGCACTTTTTCATTTGTCTATGAGTCTTCAAATGGAATAGAAATGCTTGCAAAAAAATGGAAGAATACTCAACTTTAAAGCAATGTAAAATATTTTCAGGTTAAATTTAGTCCAGAAATGAGAATTTGTCAAAGAACTTTTTGAAATGCCAAACTGACAATTATTGTATGTTGAAAAATGAAAGCTAAAAAAAATTTTAATTTCTTTTAAAAATTCTAATGAAATTTTGTATGACTTTTTTATATTAAATCAGCCAATACACCTGAATTGTATTTTTGTGTGATATGAGGTGATGCTCTAATTTAAATTTCACTGAAGTATCTGTTAAATAAACTATAAAGCACGACCTTGTGTTTCTTTTCACTTCTTGGGTGTATGGTGAGGCCTCTCACCAAGTCACCTGTGCCACATCACCAAACAGAGCAAGCAAGTTCTACACTATTTTGAGTTCTCAATTTTAGTGATTGAAGTTTTCATTTAGAACTTCTCTTTTATTCCCTTCTTGTAGTCTTAAAGTTCCTAATAAAATTCTCCAAATTATTATCTGATTTCATAAATATACTGATCATAGTTATTTTAAGATCTGTCTCTGATAATACCTAGGCCAAACGTGGGTCTATTTTTGTTCTGTGTCATCTTCGCTCTTTGTTTGATCACCCCTCCTAATTTGCCAGGTAGTTTTTATGTGAATGAGAGACACTGTACATGAATCACTGTAGAAATACCTTCAGGGTCTGGATGATGTTTGACACTCTTTGTGAGGACTGAATTATTTCCAGTTCCCTTTTAAAGCCTTTAGGCTTCCCTAAACAGCTACTAAGTAGTATCTGCTTCCATTTCCTGAATTTTAAGGAAACAAGTGGCTTTGTTCTGGTTAAAGACCCTGTACTGAATAGTGTAAGGCAAAAAAGATAGCAGGAACTGTATGGGTCCAAGGTGGAAGCTCGCATACTTCCCAGTGGGAGCCCGGGGTCCCTTCTTCCATCTGATCTCACAACATGGAAGTGAATTATACATCTTTACTTATGAGAGCAAATGTTCATTTCTGGAGAAACTGAAGATCCTCAGAGAAAAATATCTCCAGATACTGGCACTTGAAGCTCCCCTCAAAAAGCCTTTGCTATTATACCATTTTCTAAGAGACTTCATCAAGGCATGAACCTTTGTTCCTCAGTACAGCTTCTTACTTCTTTACTTCTTTACTTCTTTTACTTTTTACTTCTTTACTTTTAAAAATGAAGGGATAAGAGGGTTGGGAATATAGTTCAGTGGCACTATGCCTGCCTGGCAAGCACAAGGTTCTGAGTTCAATTTCTGGTACCAATCAATCAATCAATTAATGAAGGGATAGCTAAAGACTACCAGATATCTGGCAAATTCCATCAACATGAAAGACAGAGAAAAACAGATCTGAAAGAGAATGCAGAAGAATTTTTTTTAAAGTTTCCAGGTAATAGCCTCAAAAAAAAAAATACGACGTATAACATACACAAAACAAAAGCAGATTACTATGGAAAAGGAAATTTTAAAAGTTGTCACCAAAACTCAATAGAAAAGCTGCAAGATAAAATCAAAGAAATTGCCTTGGAAGCTTTACAATAAGACAAAGAAACAAAAGACATGGGAATATTATCATCTAGATAAAAAACCATCAGGTATACAAAATACAACCACCAGTCAATGGGCATGTAAAGATATCATTCATAACACTACCTATGTAGGTCTTTTTTTTCATCAATTTTCTTTCTTACTCCATATTGAATTCCTACTATAAAGACCTGAAATAATGATCACAATTATTCTTACAAGAAATCATACATGTTATTCCATATGGAATACAATTTGAGTAGTTTAATTTAAAGGTCATAAAGGGAGTGTCATTTTTAGCCTGAGACATTTTGCAGAATTAGCTTTTTATAATTTGTTAAAACTTCAAAGCCCATAGAGCTTGAAAGAAAAAAGGATATTCCAGGCAGAGGAAGTGGTGGGAGCAGCAGACTCAGGACACAGTAACTAATTTGTACAGGTGAAGTACAAAAGCTGTCGAGGAGGAGGAGGAGGAGGAGGTAACTGTGGGCAGAGCAGCTGCCATGGCTAACCGAGAACCAAGCAGGTTTCGAGGTGAGGTAGTAACTCTGAAGACACCGCTGTGGGATCTGAATGGAAGGAGGACCACCTCCCGGTTGAACGCTACAGGAGAGTAAGGAAAAGAACACTGGACCAAAAGCGCCCAGCTTGTCCCTAACAGCCTAGATTATATAGCAGGTCACGTCATCACTGTGTATGGACCCAAGCTTCTTCCAATGCAAATGTGAATTTAAAGATGAGCTACTGAAATCTATCATTCTGTATAGGAAACTCTAATGTAATCAGATAAATTGATATGGTGACAATAGGAATAAGGAGATACGCATAGAATAAAACTGCAAGTCAGAAACCTTAAATAGAACAATATTAAGAAATGCAGCTGTACTGTAGATTATCTGTTCTGAAAGCAGAAATATTGAAATTTAACAGACTACCTGTAGACGATCAACATGAACTTTGACTCCTCCAATTATTCCTTTTTTAAAGGCTGCCAGCATATCTAATATGGGGTTGAACCGGCTACCTCTGAAAAATGTAATAAGGAAGAAAACGAGCATATTAATAATAGGGAAGTTAATAATTTAATAGCATTTTTATATATGTAAAGTTACTATGCCACACACTAAGACAGATGCAAAGTACAGGAAGCCTTGCTTCCCAAGGGTTCATAGTGTTAACGGCCATGAGATATACACACTTCCTTCATCAGCCTACCTTATATTGTCTTCCCGGATGAGAACAAGAAAAAGCGGACGCCCATGCATTTTCCAATATTGTTTAATGAACTGTAGTGCATTCTATCAAAACATAAGAGTGAAGCAAGGTGTAATGGCATAGAATCTAAGAAGATGAAGATCCTTAACCAGGAGAAGCAGAGTCAACAATACTCACATATGAATAGAGTACACAATCAAAACCTGGATATTTAAATTAGAACATTTAGAATTATGAAAACCATTTTAACCAAACTTTGCTCTTGACAGTAATCACATCACCCATGCCTTACTGTGCACGTCTGTGCACTCTCTTGCACTTGCTCACATGTATATGCCTTTTTTCTCTCTACCTAAAAAATAAAGTTCAAGCATGGTGCCAGGGAGAAAAAAATCATCTCAGTATCGTTATTCAGAAGAATAATTTTCACCCCATATTACTGTGGATTTCTACTACAGCAAGTAGCAGAGATTCAAGTGAACCTATTTGCACCATCAACAATGTGGAAGGAATTATTTATTTGACACAACAGTCTATCTGGTCACCTGTCTACCACAAATCTATGTATCTATCTAATCATATCAAAGATCTATGTAACAATGCATCAAGTGCCACATACTATTCTAAATGCTTTTACATATACTAACTCATTTAATCCTCAGAACAGCTCTAGGATGAATCAGTTTTACAGATGAGAAGACAGGCACTGAACGGTTAAATAACTTGTGGAAGAACACACACTGGTAAGTGACAGAGCCAAGATTTTAACAAATGCAATCTGGCTCTAAATTTCATGCTCTCAAATGACACTAAGATTCTCTATGCTGAAAGGAAAAAGGGCAGTGGAGGAGATTTTTAACTCACAGACTTACGAGTTGAGGTCTATTGGGCATATTTCATAAGAAGATTATTTTGTTAATCTGACTTTTTCAAAAAGAGATAAACAATTACTGCCATTTGAATAGTTTAAAAATAGTTCTGCTTTTACAAACTATGTCTTTTCATTCAATTTGTAGAAAGGTAACATAGCAATGTCATGTAATAGCATGTCTTTATGTAAAACAGATACCAGCTATTATTCTAGCATATATGCTGCTGAAGTGAGCAAAATCCATCTATTATTCTAATGCTGCAAGTAATCTAAACTCTTTCTCCAAAGGTGAAGCTTTATTTTTAAATTTTACACTGCATTAGCTCATTGTAATATAAAATCAGTAGGAACAAAGTCATCCCATTTCAACCAAAAGGTATTATGAGGCTACCTTTATGTCATCGATCAGCAGTAAAACATCTTGAGACATGTAGAAATCACTTAAGTCGAAAATGATGGGGTAACAGACCACAGTCTTTCCTAGAATGCGATAAATCTGTAAAGAAAAATAAAAACTAAATACAAAATATACTAAGGGCAAAGGTGGAGTACCTTAAATCCCAACAAAAATTAAAACTGATGCTTAAATCTGAGTGAGCAAATAGATTAAAAAACTCATATAACATTAATTATAGAATTTCTTGATTTAGTTGGTATGCTAGTAAAGCAGACTACGCCTAATTACATCTCCCCAACAGGATGGGTAAAGCTCGTGTTTGAATAAATACTGTTATAAATAAGGTATTTTACAAAGCCTAGAAATAGCATAGCAAGATGATGCTCTATTCTCAGAAAGCTTCTGTGATATAAGATTTACTTACAGAAAATGATGATTCAGGTAATTAACCCAAGTATAAATGGTATATCATTTTACCAGGAAGTGTAATAGTACAAATGTTACTCTGTGAGGCAATTTTCTGAGCACCTTTGATGTACCGAGGCAGCCAATTGGCCTATCTGGCCTTCCGGAGAGTCCTAGCTTTTCATTGATGCCCAGGTGAAAATAAGCCTGTAAGACACAAGTTTCTAAATGAGGAAAGAATCTCATGCTTTTGCTTTGTTTTTTTCTTTTCTTACCATTTTCTTCCCCCTTACTATTGGTCTATTAATTTGTGATCTTTCTGGAGAAAAACAGATCAGGAAAACCTCATTCAAGAACTACCCGCTAGATGCAGCTATCTGGGGTTACTGAGTTTTGAGAGCAAACAGTTGTCTTAAATGTACAACACGCAAGGCTTTGATACATAAAACGACTCAAAAGAAACAAATGCTTCCTGTGTCACTAAAAAAACCTGGCTACTTTAAAAAGAAAAAGGCCATTAACCTCCTAGGTTTTCACATTCAACTACTTCCTACCAAAATGGAATCATTTGTGTGATTTTTCTGATTAGATGAGTTTTATAAACAAAAGTATATGGTCTTGTCTATTCTCTCAATATCTTATGCAACAATTTGACTTTGCTATATGTTGAAAGGTATGATTTATTGTGTGAGCCTAGGAAACACCGAAAGTATATACAGGATCACAGATTTTTAAAAAGAATATAAATATATATTCATATTATACACATACATAAATGGGTTCAAACAACATATAATCTATATCATGTCCTATTTTTTAAACTTAACATTGTGGTGTGATAGTTTCAAGATGTTAAAATGAACTTGCATATTTTCTATACTGTATATTTCAATGCTGAAATATACTAACTAGGAAAAAATTCTGCAGAAGTATTAGAAAACAGGGAAACATGCCACAGTGAAGCAGAATCTTCCAGAAGTTCTGTAAGGTAAAGCAGATAATCTTAGAAATCTTGGAATTAGGAGTTAATTAGGAATTCAGAGTTCATTTTGGAGCTGAGTATTTAATCCAACCTAGAAGTCCCCTTATATTCTAGTTCTCTGATAAGGTAGCTCTCAATTTTTGTTATCTTAAAAATAATTCAACTGTGATAGGAAAGGGGAAATGAATAAAGGAAAACATGAAAAAATATATGTATATACAAGGTAGTTAAGATTGTTATATAGCTAATTTCTCTAAGTTCATGAAAAAGAAAGTCTTGTGCTAATATCATATAGACAAGATGGCATACATATATCTTCTACTCTGAATAACTACTAGGAATATGACAATATATAATGTATTAACTATTGTAACAGTCCTAATAACTTGTTCTGAAACTCAGTTTCATTGTTATATTCATCTTTTTTTTTAAAAAAACGAAAGAACAACTGGGGTGGGATAAAGGAGAAAAGGAAAGGAAATGTATATACATATATATACATATACATATGTATGTATACACACACACACACACACACACACACACACACACACACATGATAGCTAAGATAATTGTACCACTAATTTCTAGTGATTTATTGAAAGGAACAGCTAATGTTTAATTGCTTGATCAATCTTGCATTCTTACATCTGGTAATCTGAGCAACTTCACTGAATATAACAATATGTAATATAACAACCATTGTTAATTTCCTATCATCTTATTTTGAAATTCTGCATCATTTTTATTGTTTTTATGTTGCTTCGTATTTGTCTTTTTTTTTCTTTAAAATAAAATAAATTCAATAACACCTTTGGATAGTGTATAGTTATATCCCAGAATAAACTCTTAGACTTCCTTGATCACAGAGAATGTATCTTCTCTTTGAAACAAAATACCTGGTTGGTCATTCTCTACAAATAATGCACAAATTGACATTGGCATTTGCAGTGCCTCTTTGTCACCGTCTTGGGTCAAAATCATACTTCACTGTACTTTTAAAATACTTTGTGGTTGAGCATTTTCCAATATCGTAAGTGGCTATTTGTATGTTCTATAATGTTTTTTGTTTGTGCCTTTTCTACTGGGTATTTGTCATTCTTTTTGATTTGTAAAAGATCTTGAGAATATTACTCTTTGAATCAAATCTTTTACCCAGTTTGTACTTCTTCAATATTGTTATGAAATGGGAGAATGGACTGCATAAACAGGTCAAACATTCCAGATGTGATATTTCAATATAAACATTTTTTACTAGGACATTTTATAAGCCCCTTGATGTACTAGGTTGTTTAGGCTATATTTAGTTAATTTTTTCAGTCTTTTTTTACTGCCTCTTGGCACTGCTGTCATTCTAAGAATGGACTTTCCCTCCCACTAGCTATAAAAATATTCTATTTTTCTTTGAGTAATTTTATACTTAAATCACCTTAAACTATTTAAATTTTACACTGTCTGGAATTTGATGAGGGGTAAAAATCTAAATTTTCCTAAATGGAAAGCCAAACCAACTGTTTCTCAACAATTTCTTTATTGTGATATGAACTGATTTCAAATAACAGCTTCATCACATACAAAATTAATGCGTTGCCAGAGTTCTCTGTTCATCCTGCTATGTCAGACTTAGCTCTTTTCTTTCTCATTTAGAATTGTACATTCTTAGAAAATAAAAGCATCCCTGACTTGGCACTCTGCCTGGCATATAGCTGGTATTCAGGACATACTTGATGGATGAATGAGGGAACAAGTGAATGTCCTGAGCTACATGTGCTAGGAATACTGATTCTGCAATACGCGTGGTGTAAGCCAACCGGCCAGAAAAAAAATACCCCATAAGGATATACACAGTTACCCTGAAACTAGCACATAACACTAGATGGAGCCCCCTTTCCCTCAAATACTTTCAGTTTTGCAGAAATAAATGTATGCCTAAACTATTTTCTTTAGACAAGTGGTTTATATTAATTAATCATGCACAAGTTAAAAGACACCAATTTAGGAAGAGTTCCTTTAAATACTAGTTTATTGCAGTAAAAGATTATTCTCAATTTCAATAGTCTCAACTATGGGACAGTGGGTCTCTGCCAAGTAGACAGATCTGCATTCCAGGATGCAGATCTGCTGCCCTCACCGTGTGCACATTCACACTGTTTAAAGTGCTGAAATACATAGCAAGGACCAATCACAAGTACAGAAATGCTTCATATTCGGTCTGCCCATAAGAGTACAACCTTGCATTCACATCACCATGAAGCAAATCTTTACACCAAAGATACCTCATCATGAACACTAACTACACACCATAAACTCCTGCTCTCTGCTATTTCCTCTCAAATCCTTTTCAGTGATTTGAATGAAGAGGGGCTACAGCTTTTCAGAAAAGGATCAGTGTTTGCTGTAAGAATATGTGCCATAACTAAGATTTAAAGGAACACATTTACTTTGAAAAGACTGACTCATAAGGAGAAGTGTGCTGCCAGTACATCTACAGGATGAATCCTACAAAGCAACTAGTTTGGAATACAGAGGCTGCAGCCACAAAGAATAAGCTACCATCCTGACATGTGCACAGGGAAGCTTGGCTGCCCATCACTTTTTTTTAAGCCATACTACACACCTGAAGTGTACATCATTTGTTAATATCATCTAATACAATAGAAAGTAAGCCAGACCTGCTGTAAGGCTTCACCACCTCCATAACAAAATGCTTTCTACTGCTTCTGTGATTCCACAGCACTTTGTACAACCATCTATTACAGCAGTTATCAAAGTAGACTACAATTATTATTTTCACACCACTAGACTCAGGTCATTTAAGTGCCTCACAGTACTCTACACTAGCAGGTGTTTGATGAAGAATGAATAAAGTACCACATTCAAGTAATTTGCTAGCCATGTTGGCTTTTCACATCTTGACTCTACGGTACAGACTCACCTACCATAAAAGTTTTGCTAATATTAACTAGACTTTGAGTTAATTTGTTTTAAAGTTATGTCTATCAAAGGCTAAGCTTTGTTACCATCCCTCAGAACTTTCAGTGAGAGACCGTAACAGCGCGTCTGCAGAAATAACCTCTTTCTGAGTACATGCACTGTGCGGGAGCCTTGGACATTGTATAATCTCTTGGCTGTATAGCTTCTCCTTTCCCTTTTGGTCTCAATTATCCTCCTTCACCATAAAATATAGCTCTTGACCATTTATATCACAGTGTGATTTTAAAGTGTAAACTATTGAAAGGCTTTTTGTATTTTCAGCTTTTCTGTCTACTAGGAACGGAGAAGCTACCTCTAAATTTGTTTGCGGGGAGGTTAAATATCTGCAAGAGCTGGTGGTGCTGGTGACCTGACTCCCACGTTCTGGCATGTGCTGCCTCTGGGCAGGGTCCAGCCTGGCGCTCAGCAATAGATTTCTCATGTTACATGTGCACCCAGCCTCTCAGGCCTCGCTCCCTTATAACATCAAGACTTCGACCACAACCATGTACACACATCATTAACCTACACAACACAACCTTGATCACTTCAGACACATTGTTGTGCCAAAAACTGGGGAGCTTGTTCCTCTAATGGTTTCAGCAATTCCCAAATAAAAGTGGTAGTTTACGAATAACCAGTAGGAGCCAACAATTTCCTGTCTCTAATAAAAACACAAGCACTCTGCTGATCCACTTGCAGAGCAGTGTATGCAAAAGGCTCAAAAGTTAGCTTTTAATCTCATCCCAAATAGGTATGTTCTACATCAAAGATAAACTCAGACATTATTTTATAATTTCTTTGAGACCCAACAGATTAAAGAGGTAGGAATTATTTCAGATTCCAAATAGTAAGAAAGTAGTAGCTTACAAAAACATTTACATATGAAGTTTTTAAATACTTAATAAAGGGGAAAATGAAATACAAAGGATAATTTCACATATAATAATTAAAATTAAGACAAATTTGTTATTGAAGGGCTTAGCTTAGGTTGGTAATAGACCTAGTAAGGAGCAGAAATCAGCAAGGTCTATGCATACAATTTAATCCACATAATGCAAGGGTTTTTTTTTTACTTGAAAATAAGTGGGCTTCTCAACCTAATTAGAAGCTTTGGGATTAAAGATCTCATCTCAGATTTGAATTTCAGTTATGCGTCTTGTATGTAAACTAAGCCCCACCATTGAGCTTTACTACCTACACAAAGAAGAAACACGCAGAATCACTTACTTTCACAAGCTCCTGCTGGGGCCATATCTGAATGGGCTCTACCTGTTGAGGAGTTTGAGTCTGAATACCATATGTGTTGAGAAAAACTTGAAGGCTGAAGAATGTAGGAAAAAGAAGAGAAACACATTTTTTGACAATGCATTTACAGTTCAGGAAATGAATGAGGAAGATAAAAGGCAATGACATATTCTTAATTTGTAATACCAGCAATACGCCACATGCACGGGAATAGAGAGGCCCTCTGGATGCTTTCCAAAGTATCGGATGAGCTTTAGAGGCGACAGGAAAGGTGAATACTAATTTTGGGAATCCCCATAATGCATCTGCATTACTTTCTCAAAACTATACCCCAGGCAACACTAGCACTGGTTACAGTTTTTAATATTCACATCATCTAAGACAGGAAGGAAAAAAGGTTGTGTTGACACTTAAAATGACAAGAAGAACATCCTTGAAACCATGTCAAGAGGCCTATGAAATTAATATCTACTACCATGGTCAATACGGGAAGCATAAAGCAATCATTTCCCTCCCTTCCCCACCAAAGAATACACTGCCCATACCGTTGGCTTTCTGCTACAAGTGCTACGTGAACTACCAAATCATTTTCCAGTGGGCCCTGTAATATAAAATAAGAGAGAAAAAAGATGTAAAAAGATCTGGCCACTGTCAGCTACAATGAGAATCAAGGACAATATTAACCATCTCTAAGCAGTTCATTAAAATGATGGACACAAGCTGGCCCTAAGCAGCCCCCCTTCCTTCCTTGCTCGCCACTGCCTACTAATCAATTAGATGGTGTAGACAGAGTAATGGAACACCAAGGAATGGAAAGTCATAAATCTCATTACTTCCAGAGGGGCTAGATTGTCAGGGCTATTTTGAATGATGCATAAGAGTAGTTTGGGACTGAAAGTCATTTTACATCATTTAACTCTGAAGGGAAGAGGAGGAACTAAAAATAAAAGCCCATTTGTATATTCCCTGTAAAAAAATGATCGTGAGTTAAAATGCTCATTTGACATCTTAACCACACATAAGGTTATTCCCTTTCTTGTTAGTCAGTTTTCCTTTGGCATCTTATACGTTGAAATAGCTTTATTCTAGTATACAGTTCTTTGGTAGAGAATGAACTATCCAGTTGACTAGATAATTAACATTATGTTCATTAAACACAAGCTGTTGGACTTAATAGTTCTAATCAAAGACAGTATTGGATATTTGCTACTCCTTACTGTGTACAAAAAATTCACTCTAACATATATTATACATTGTTAAAACCAATTTTAAGTCTGTGTATAATTAACAGAGAACATTAAGAAGCACCAATAAATTGCTGTATTAGGAACCTCTGAAAACACTGATCAAATATAACTCCTTTATAGTAATGAATCCAGCATTCCCAATAATAAGCTGTAAAACATTTGATTTACCATCATTTCCTCGCCATGGCATTCACTATACCACTGCACTTCATGTATGATGGCAGGCGAGAAACACCAGAATACATAAGTCAGCTATAAATACACAATCAAAGGGGATGGTTCCCAGAATCATCATGAAAATGCCATTACAGGCAGACTTGCATAGGATTTAATTGAATGTATAAGAAAAAATATGTGACAACTCCAGAAAAACAAATACACATTCAAATGCTATGAACTGTTTTTATTTAATAATGACATTACAATTAAGTGTTTCTCAAAAGGACGAGAAAATTAATTATTCAAAATCTCATCAAGATTTCTAACAACAAAAGGAAAAATTAAGCTGATAATGCTTAGTATAGTATTTACCTTTTCAAAAGGAGGATTACTCTTAGAATGAGCCATTATGTACAATCTTCAGGACAATTACGGTATGTTTAAAAAGCAAGTGAAAACATGTATGTACTGGAATACAGATGCAATTTCAGCAACAATAAATGAGGCAGCTTCCAGATCCTGATGGCTAACCTGGTATTTTCTGCTTGAATCACAGGCCTGGTTAAGATAATGTTGTTCCCATTTGTCTGACGGAGTGCTCAGATCTAAAGCAGCCACTACACATGTTCAATCATGGTGAGCACAGTTAAGGACTATTAGATGGCTCAATAATTCTTCAACTCTAAAAACCCAGCATCTTGGAAATTTTGATTCATAGCCCTCTGCCTTGGCGAGACTGAGCTTTGAGCTCTAGCCCAAGTGGAACTCCTCACCCCCCTCTTCACAGAAGGATTCAGCGTTTGGAGCTCTGTCACAGTCCTCACCCTTCCACTCATGAGTTAAAACCATCTTTTTTTCTGTTTTATCATTTTCTTTCAATCATCAACATTATTGTCTAGAGTCCATGAAGTCTCTGTGATAACATCCCCAGAGTAGCTGATATCTTATTTTCTGAATGATATTTTCTCTATTGTGGTTTTTTTTTTTTTTTTGCGGTACCGGGGATCGAACTCAGGACCCTGCTCTTGCTAGGCAAGCGCTTATTCCACTGAGCTATATCCCCAGCCCCGATATTTTCTCTAATAACACTGTTTCAGCTTTTAGGTTTTAGGTTCAGCTTTTAGGTTCAAAACACACACACACACACACACACACACACACACACACACACACAGAGGTATGTTCACACAGACTCAAGTCATGTACAGTACTAAGATTCTCCACTTTATATGCATTCATTCACTCACTGAATTGACCAATAGCATATCAATATACAAATATACAAGGCTTGTATACATATGATTGTAGACATATCAATATACAAGGCTCCATGTCAGACCCTGACATTGTAAGATGAATATGATACAGTGGCTGGAAGACCAGAAGACACCAGAGTCTGCTGGAAGTAAAAGATAACAGAAAAGTTTTCAAATGTGTTATATTATTACACAAAAATGTTTTGCTGGTATTTTTTTTTTGACAGATCTACTTCATTAGAAAAAAGTCTACAAGGCATTACATAATATGGGTAAATAATATTTTATTTAAGGAATGTTTATTTTGATGGACAATTTGGATGGCTTACAAATTTTCAGACCTGCAAAGACTATAATAATTGTCTTTATCTCAGAGAATTGCTGAGGCCTTAAAGAACAAACTAGCACTGAGCACAGTACTGACACATAAAACACCCACTAATGGCTGCTAATTCTTCCTGCTGCTGTACTTACAGGTATGTTCGTAGCTATATTAGACAGCTACCCCTCTCGTCTTTGCTGAGATGTGCTGTTAAAGTTTGTGTAACCAAGATGGCACTGGCTTACACCATTCTGACATACAAACCATCCACTTTTTTACTTTTATACAGCTGTCCCCCGCCCCCCCCCACGCAAAGAATCCTAGACACCCTTTAAAAGAAATTCTCAGGTGGCATATCACATGGTTTCATACTGTTATGTGAATGTTTGTCTCTTCCCTCATCCAAATTCACACATGGTGTTTTAACTTTGAAGTGGTGCTATTAGGAAAGGCAGTGTCTCAGGGGCGGGGCTGACTGGGTCATGGGGACGGAACCCTCAGGAACAGGTTGGGCACTGCTACCAAAGAGCATAGAGACAGACCCCTGCTCTTTTCTCCAGGTGAAGACAGTGAGAAGACACCATCCTGAGCCAGAAATAATCATAACTAAGTGTGCACACTTTTAAATATGGGACAAAAAATGTAACAAGCCATATTGTTCACATGATTGAGAACCAACAATCTATAGTTGCAAATATTCTGGGTCCAAGTTTTCATATTTATAAATAAAGTTGAATTGTATTTTTTTGCATTTTTCATTGTGATAGCAAAAACATAAATTTCACCCATGTTAATCATTTTTCATATTATAACTTGCACCAGCTGGGTACTACCTGTGTTAAGAGTTGCAACTCATCTTGCTTAAAATTTAAAACTATAGTAATTAAGACACTACACGTACATCTGTCTGGATTGTAGTTTTTAAATTACTCAAATTAGGTCAAAGTATAAGGCTGAGAGGTTTGCACCTGGGAGCTATAAATAAAACAGTGTGATAAACTTTCAAAGGGTGCACAGAGAAACTTGAATGTGAATGTGCCATCAGATTTTCTTTCCTTTGCTCTTTTTTTAATGAACTTTTTCAGTAGATAATTCATTCACAAGGTTCAAATGTTTAAAAATTATGAGAAAGTTTTCAGGGAATGTCTTTTCCACCCAATCCACTCAGTTCTTCACCATCTAACAACCAGGCAATTGCTATGATTACTCACCCTTTCTCGAGTTTCCCCATACCTATAACAGCAAATGAGAATGTATGTTTTCACATTTCTACACAAAAGGTAGTGTATTCTTAGTACTTTTTCCATTTAATAATTATATATCATGGTGTTCTTTTCATATATCAGTATGCCTTCATTCTATTAAATACTTTATTTTATAACTGTGCCATACTTATATTGATGTTATCTTTTCATATTTTTAATCATTTAAGGATACAGAACTTTTTGTACTGAAATCTCTGCAAATGATTATGATTCCATGGTGGTCCCATTAAAAACCCCATTTTAATTTTACTTTTAAGAGAGGAGTAAGCACTCCACTCAAATAATTCAGAGGCATCACTACTATGCGAATTAACAGAAAATTATTTGCAGAAAGGTCAGTAGGTTGGGATTTTTGGAGGTGGGGCAGTGGAGAGTGTGTGAATCTTTTCTAGAAGGATGAAAAGATGCATAGTTGTTCATTGACAACTTATTCATGGAAATAATACAACTGCTTGTTGCTAAGATTTATCTCATTATTTTACAGCCTGTATTGGTCTTGTAGTTTGGTTTAGAATGTTCAGAATGTTATTATGTCTTGAGAGTCTGCTATATTCCATGTGTTGGTATGTTATATATGCTCATAAGAAATGTCTTTTAAAAATTCAAGAAAATGACACTGAGGTAAATAATTTGCCTAAGGTGACGGAACTTAACCTGACTGTTGATATATCCAGGTCTGAAGTCAGTAAAGCATATGTCATAGCATGTACTTCACACATTATGTGCTGCCACTACTGTGGCTTGTATTAGTATTCTTTACAGAAACAGAACTAATCAGATGATATATCTCTACCTGTCTATATAGTCATATATGTACTAATATATAGTCTCTCTCCCTGTCTCTGTGTCTGTCTGTCTCTCTCTCAATGATAGTTTAAGGGGGGGGGAGACAGGGACTAGGGAAGGAGATTACAGCAGTGATGGCGAACCTTTAGAACTTTCAATGACACTAACACAACCCACTGTGGCATGCATGCTGCATGCCATAGGTTTGCCATCACTGGATTATGAGAATCAGCTCCTCAAGAAGTCTGGCAAGTCCCAAGATCTGCAGGGTTACATGGCAAGGTGGACTCATGAGAGCTGATGCATAGTTTCAGTCTGGTGAGGGCCTGAGAAGGAATGATACAATTCTAGCCCAAAGGATACAGACTTAAGACCTATGCACAGCTGATGTTTCAGTTCAAGGCCAAAGGCAAGAAAAAAGCAAATGTCCATTTTGAAGGCAGTCGCACAGGAGAATTCCTGTTACTCTGGGAAGGGTCAGTCCTATTTTTCTATTTAGGCCTTCAACTGACTAGACAAGGCCCATCCAGATTAGGGAGGGCAATCTGCTTTACTCATTACATTGATTTAAATGATAATCTCATCCAGAAACAACCACATAAAAATATCCATAATAATGTCTGGCCAAACATCTGGGTAGCCTCTGGCCCAGTCAACTTGACATATAAAATTAGTCATCCTGTGGTTATACGAACAGAAGAATGGTCCAAGGTTCCACAGCTCATGCCCTTGAGATCAGGTTTTGACACAACTCAATTTCAATTGCTGGTTAGAAAATGCCCATTTTCTCATCTGCTTTTTGATATAATTTAGTTCTTGGCAATTAAATTTAAAAATTACTACCTCTTCTAGTTAATCATCTATAGTATATGAAAAGCTTATAATTCTTATTTTTACAACACTGTATTGCACCCTGGTCAAATCAGTTTTATTTTTAATATGCCCTATGTTACGTAAAATAATCTACTGTGGCTGGCTTAAATAGGTCTTTTATTGAAAGACAGGTACAGGAGGAGGGAGAGAGGAAAATAAAAAGAAACCAGCAAACAATTGGGTCACACATGATCTGAGGCTGGTCTCGTCCCAAGGGCAGTGCACTGGAACCATTCTATGCCTCTGCTTTAAGGCTTTACCAGCACTCATTTCTGCTCATTAGCCGTCACCAGTAGGTCCTGCCAATGCTCAGCATTTTTTCATTACATTCATTTTTCAGCAAAGCCTCATTAGCTGAAGAAGCCAGACAGAAGCTTTCTACATCTCAATTCCAACTGGAGGCACTGTACTCAAAGTATTTCTCCTGTAGGAGCCAAGTTATGCAGTTTGAATACAGGCATGTGCTGACTGAGATGCACTGGCTCTTGTTCTGACATTTCCAATCAAGCCAAAGTAGCAACATGGAGGAAATAAATAGGAAAGCAGAAGAAAGTTAAGTAGAAATTCAGAGGAATAACACCATCAAATATGGTTAAAAAGCTAAAATTTGCTCAACAGGAGAGCTGGCGAGGGAGAAAATGACCCTTTAGGATCTGTGTAGTTATACACTGGGTTAGGGTTATGTAGGCTTTTTATTTAAGAGGAAAACAAATGAATTTTAAAAAGTACTCCTAGACCTTTGCACATAGTTACAAAAGGCCCAATGAATAAATCAGGCAATGCTTTTTGACAGCAGTTCTTTCAATAACTCCAATTATTTTAGAAGAGAACACTGAATGCTTTGTCACAAGGAGTTGATTTGGTACTATTTTTACCCCTTGCTGAGCACTTGCTGTAACTGGATGATTCTGTATGTTTAATGAAATGCCAGTGCTAGAGGTCTCGCCTATGTCCCAGAACAATGATAAAAGGACTACAGGAGCCCAGTGGAGGAACACTGGTCCACGCTATTCACACAGCTTTAATCACAGCCAGGAGGAGGAACAAATCGTACAGACACACAACAGAAAAGATCAGCTTCAGGAAATATCAATAAAGGTGAGGAAGGGGGAGGAGTATAGGTTCAGAAAATCTGGTCATTTCACTCTCAGGATTTCTGAGTCATTGGAAAGGACCTCAGGTAGTAGGTTTCAACCAAAGAAAGACCTTTAGCATGTTCTTGATGGGGCTATAATTCCTGTCCTGCTGCCGGGATCCTGAACCACTGGTGGTACAGGATGACTGTCCCAAGGGTGGCTTTTATTAATTTTATTGGTAAGAAGACTGATGAAAGTAATTACATCATGGCACAAGTTGCCCAATGGAACAGTTATGCATGTACCACCAGTGGTTTAAGCCAGTGGGATGTGTTAATGGTGGACAAAAGGAAACTAGGCTTTATGATCATGGGGGGGGGGAGATAAAGCCATCATCTTAACTCTTGGCTTTTCTCCTTTGGGTGCTATGACTGGCTCAGTTATCTGGTGTCTGAGTAGAAAATGTCAGAGACAGAGAGGCCACTTCTGGGTAATGGAAGACATGAGGGAGTTATATGACAGGCTGGCTGGCAGGACTCCACTTCAGCTGGAGTAGCACAACATTGTACTATTTTATTAGCTGAAATTCTATCTAAGATTACGTATGAAAAATAGGTGTCCTTGATAAAATCAGTAATCCACTTGGTAGAGAGGACACAGAAAAGAGAAATGTCCTGGGTCCCCTAGTAAGTAGATGGCAGTGGCATAGCTAGAATTCGTGCCACTCAGGGTGGTCCTTCAATGCAACAGTGGAGACGTGTGGAGTCCACACAAAGGAATTTGTATGTGAGGTGTTATGCAGCTAGAGACACCAATACATTCAGATGCACATAGGAACCCTTAGCTTAACATCAAGGACAGTTCAAAAGAACCATAAATTATCATATAATTTTTCCTTTGACCAATAATGCTGCCCCAAAAATGTGCCCCTCGGGCCAAAATTCCCCTTTCCCCAAGTTACACCAATGACTGACGTAGATCTAGAAGCAGAATCCAGGACTCTAGTCTGACTTCACGTAGATTCTCTCTACTAAATTGCACTGTCATATATCACTGGCTGTAAAACACACTTTCCAGTTCATTAGAGAATTGCCAAGTGTACCTCTCCAGCTGTGAGTGAGGAGACTGTAACGGCCACATGTGCATTTTATTACAGAGTGAAGCCTCCTAAGAGCGTATGTCAGGCATCTTGTTCCAGCAACGGGAAAGCTGCCAGATACAAACATATATACAGTACTTATTATGGGTTAGGCCCAGCCTCAGTTAAAACATCACATATATTAACTCATTCTGGTGGCTTTGGTGTATCTGTAATGTTTGTAGAGGGCAGAGTGGACACATGGAGATTAGCTGGAGCTTGAAGCTGAGAGATGGTGGTGATCTGGATGAGAGTGGTAAGAGTAAGAAGTAACAAGTTACAGGCCCCAGGGAATGTTTAGGAGCTGTAACTGACAAATGTGAACTGGGAAGGTGAGAAGTAGCAAGGCAGATAGAGCGCCATCAAAGATTACTTCTACGCTTTTATGGAGTTTAAAGGAGCAGTGTCCAATAATGTGGAATGTCTTTGAGGTTAAACAGACCACAATTGGAAAAGAGTTAATTTGATTTAGCAATTAGGAGGTCTCTGCCAACCTTCTGCATAAGAGTTTTACCAAGCAGTAGTACAAGCAGTTAGAATGTGCACTACAAGGGATGACTAAAAGGAAATGGGGAGGACGTAAGTGAAGGAAAGAAGGAAAGTGACAGGCCCTTGAGGAGGAGACGGGCTTAGAGAAAAGGTTTTGCTTGTTTTAAAGGAATCTCAACCTTCTGCGATTCAAAGAAAGGACCCAGTCATAGTTAGAGGCAAGAATCTTAGCATGCACTTAAATCCATTAGTCCAATTTTTAATTCTTTTACTTCCCATTTTTAACAATTTTGACTTAAGTACAAGGAAAAGCTCATCCTGGGCTACACAGATGTATTCATCCCTCTTTGCCACATTTAACTAATATTCTTGGGCTGACTTCATGGTTTCTTCAGTCTCTGAGTAATGATATGATTACAAGAATCATAACTAGTGTCCAGTTATCTGGCTGGTCACTATGTTCCTTTCTAGTGATCATCTTCAACAATCTGAATCTACACACTGCAGGCTTCTATAATGGAAGATGTTTCCAGTAAGACTGGTGATATGATAATCCCCTTTCGCTGTCTCTTTCTATCTCACACTCACACACAGACATTAAGTTTTAAATATTTGCCCAAATTGATGAAGATTCATGATGTTTATGAAAGTTTTTCATGAAATTGTTATACAACATATGAATATGTGACTTTCTAGCATCTAAAAATGATTTTCAAGAAGTACATTTCTTAGGCATTATATTCTAATATTATTTCTAATTCATTATCATTCTTTTTTTTTTTTTTTGTGGTACTGGGGATCGAACTCAGGACCCTGCGCTTGCTAGGCAAGCGCTTATTCCACTGAGCTATATCCCCAGCCCCCATTATCATTCTTAAGTACAGATGCAACAGAGTAATGTAATCTGAACAAAGGCTATAGACAACTAAGCTCTATACCAAAGCAACACTAGCAATGGATAGAGCTAACATTCCAATGAAACTAAATTCCACATTAAAAATAACTTGCCAGGTTAAAACAAGGGCTAACATGTGTAAAGGGTAGCTTAATTAGAGAGACAGAGAAAGAAATTCAATAGGTCAAATATCGAACATCTAATTTTTCCAAAGTTGAATATAATCTAAAATATGTAAACAAATGGTTTTCTACTTAATGAAGCTAGCACCTCCTTCATATCTTTCACAATTCTTCACAAATTCAAACAGAACAAATATAATATTTAATTCCTAGAAATTATAAAAGGTTCTACAGGAAATATCACCAGTATGTTCAAACTTCCACATTTTCAGAAAGCAAAAATAAGTGGGAAAGCTTCCAACTTTTGTAAAAGACAACGGGATGACAGAAAGTGCAAATGCTTACTACTGGTAAATGGTGGAAAAATGAACCAATTACTGGTAGATAGTATCATTACAAAAGCAGTGGCTGTTGATGTAAAGATGCAATAACATAAAACATGCTGCTCATGACTCATCTAGCTTAGCTGCAACCAAAGGATGATGTGAACATAGGAAAGCGGCATTCATAACGTAAGGCCCACAAGTCAGTGTACACTTTTCACCACACTGTAGGTCACCAGGGCTCACCAGGCCATACATGAACACACCTGGGTTCTAATCTATGATTTGCACGCGTGACCTTGCACAGGTCACCACTACTATGTACTACTTTTTCTTCTCCTCCACCCCCACTACTTTCTCCTCCTGTTCTTCTTGATGTCTCTTGCTTATTTTCATTCTTTTTTAATTTATTAGCACGTGTGTGTAGTACATAAAGTTGGGGGAGTGGGCATGCATACATAACACGTCTTTATTCAGCTTTTCACCCCCTTTCCCTCCCTCCCCTCCATCTCTTGATCCCCTTCCCCTGTGAGGAAGATCTATCTCCCTACTTCCTATTACCTATATTTATTTTGCTCTGTATTTATAGGTAGTGTTTCTCATATAAGAGAAATCATGAGGTATCGAAGCTTCTGTGATTTATTTAAATTAACATTATGGTTTCAAAATGCATCCATTTTCCTGACTCAAATTTTTCTTTTTTAAGAGCAGAATATATTTATTGAGGGAAACAAAGCTGAGAGAGGGACAGGAGGAGGTGAAATTTTTCTTCACGGCACAATAGTACTCAACATTGAGTGTCAACAGCACATTTTCTTTATCTATTTATCCACTGATGGACATAGAGGGTGGTTATAAGATTTAGCTATTATTAACTTACTGCTGTAAACGTGGCTATGCAGTATCACCAGAATATGGTGCCTGTAACACTTTTGGGAGGATACCTAGAAGGGGAATAGCTGGTCAAGAGAAATTTCTTACTTTCAGTTTTTTGAGGAATCTCCATATCAATTTCCATAATGGCTACTCTAGCTTACATTCCCACCAACAAAGCAGAAGGGTTCCTTTTTCTCTTCAGCCTCACCAGCATTTAGACTTCTTGATGATGGCCATTCTTTCTTGTGTAAAATGGAATCTCAGAGTTATTTTAACTTGTACTTCCCTGACGATCGGTGATGTCAAGCACTTCATGTATTTTTTGGCGATCTGTACTTCTGTGAAGTGTCTTCACTTTGCTTGCCCATTTTGATTTGGTCTTTTATTTTAAGGGATCTAGTTTTTTCAAAGGATTTTAGATATTAGTCCTCTGTTTGAGGAAAATTTTGGCAAACATTTTTTCCTATTCTGTACGTTGTCTTTTCACTCTATTGTTCTTTTGTCCTGCAGAAGCTTTTTAACTTAATATGATCCCATTTGTTCATTTTCAGAAATACTTCCTGTACAATTTGGGTCCTGTTCAGAAAGTCCTCATCTATGCCTATGATTTCAAGAGCTAGATCTATTTTTGTCTTTCATCAGGTAGAATGTTTCTGGTTTAACATTTAATTCTTTGGTCCCTTTTGATTTTAGTTTATTACACGGTAAGAGATACAGGTCCAGATCCAATCTTCTGCATGTGGACAACCAACTTTCCCAACATCGTTTATTAAAGAGACTATCTTTCCTCCCTTGTGTGTGTTTTGGCTCTTTGTCAAAGATGAAATAGTTGAATGTACTTGGGGTTGTTTCTGCATCCACTGCTCCATTCCATTGATACTCATGTCTGTTTTTGTGCCAGTACCATGCTTTTTTTTTTTTATCACAGTAGCTTTATAATATAACTTCAGATCTGGAATGATGATTCCTCCCTGCTTTGCTCTTTTTATTCAGGATTCCTTTTGCTATTCTGTGTCTCTTTTGACTCCATATGAATTTTAGAATTGTTTTCCCCATTTCTATGAAGAATGCTGTCGAAATTTTGACTGGGATTGCATTCAATTTGTATAAAGTACAGCCATTTTGACTATATTGGTTCTTCCTATCTAGGAACAGGGGATATCTTTCCATTCTCTGATGTCGTCTCTGATTTTCTTTTCCATAGTACTGTATTTTTTGTGGTAGAGGTCTTTTACTTCCTTAGGTTAATTCTAAGTATTTAATTTTTCTTGGTGCTACTGTGAATGGTATTTTTCCCTATTTTTTCCTCAGTGGGTTTACTATTAGTTTAAAGAATTCTATTGATTTCTTATGTTAATTTTGTATCTTGCTACATTACTGAATTAACTCTAACCAATTGATGAATTAATTGATGAATTTTTGTAGAGGATCACATCATCTGCAAATAATAATAGTTTTTAAGGAAATTAACCATAGTTATTACATTGCATATATCTTCAAAGTAACTGCTCAGATTACCAGGAATAGGCATGCAAAACTGATCAAACAATATAAGCACTAACTGTTCCTTTCAATGAACTAATAGAAACTAGTAGTATAATTATCTTAGCTATCTCATGTGTATAGACATATCTTCTTTCTCCTTTCCTTTTTTCTCTTTTCCCCATCCCAGTTGTTCTTTATATAATGATAATTTGACTTCTTCCTTTTCTATACATATCCCTTTGTTTTTCTTAATTTTACTAATGTTCAGAATACTATGTTTAACTGGAGTGGTGATAGTGGACATCTTTTGTCTTGTTCCTGATTTTAGAGGGTAAGCTTTCAGTTTTCACATCCAGCTTTTAAATTTCAGTCTCCCACTCTATAAAATGAGGGGATTTAAACAAGATTATCTTAATACTGTACTCTTTTAATGTTCTATCAGTAGACGAGGTATAGGCATAAATTTAAGCACACAGGAAATTAGAAGTTTCTTAGGAAAACAAGAAACAAAGAAGCTCCTTTCTGTCATGAAGTAGGGCTTATGTGGATGTTTATAAAAAAAAATCCCCAAATGTGAGATAAGGTCTATAAACAATATTTTGGGGGTCAAGTATGTCTCATGGAAGGAAAGTTTTTTGAAATTGAAGCTATTTTTATTAATTTTATATAAGTATAAATTTATTTTATAATGTCATCCTATTTTTACTAGCTAAGCAACACTATGTAATATATTTCATTTCAGAATAGATAAACATGGAGTAAGTGGAGACCTTCTCATGAAAAAGAATTAAGCCATAACAATAGTTTCTAAAATGCTATAATACTGCAGTAAAGCTTGGCTCTTATTAGGAAAAACTTTTAGACAGAAACAATTATAGTAAAGGCACTGAGTAAAGGAAGCCTTGATACAGCCAAACAAAGAAGCATTATACCAAGATTTAAAAATCAATGTTTTATAAAAGTAATAACTCTGAGTGTAAGTATTAATGAATATAAAACTGAATATGCAATGAAAATATAGCCACATGGTGAGAAAGCCTTTGTGTAATAGCAGCCAAAATACTGCAAATATAACACTTTCCTCCAGACTTCAGGATTTTTCTAATCTCCTTAATAACAAATAGTGTGACCGATATGAGAAATCATTTGAAATATAAACAGCAATAATATTTATAGAGCTCTTATTGTATCACACATTTTGTTAAGAAGGTTACATAAATTATCATCTAACTGTATACAACACCATGAGTTAGGAATTGTTATCCATGTTTAATAGATGAAGAAAGTGAGGCTTCATGTTATTACATGTTCAAGTTTAGTACAGATTTTATAGATAGGCATGTACGATGCAAAGATAGTACCCTAGCACTTCCTTAGAAACACACATGTGTGTAATTGTTAATCTTCAGGAAAACAATACATACAAAATTGTATGCCTCTATATTTTAAGAAAATAAAGCATGAAATTCCCTCTTTATTAATTTAAAATATGAAATACCAATAGGTATATATGTTTTCAGCTCTTACCTAAATAAATATGTACATGATTTACTAAATATTGACTTTTATCCTGAATTTGGAACTTTGCTGCTTGGAAAATAAGCTCTCATAACTAAAAAGCACTCCTTCCATATTGGCCTTTTCTCCAAAGACTGTCAAAGTTGATCAATCCATTTTAAGTGGCACATTAAATGTGTTTGTTTCCTTCTCAGATCTGAAGCTTGGGTGTTTCTGAATGCAACAGTGAATTGTCTCAAGGGTGCACTAACATATGTGAACTGCTCTCTCACCATGATTGTGGCAAAATATTGTCCCAAGGAACTGATGAGAAATAGCTATATGTTTTTACCAGGACAATGACAAAAACACCTGGAATTCTCCAAGGACATTTTAAGAGAGTCACTCCTCAGGCAGGTAACGGGCTTCTAAAAGCTTAAGCTTCTAGTTTTAGAAAAGTACAACTCCTTCTAATACGGATGATTAAGTAAGTGGTGAGGGTAAGAACAAGATTAACAGACAGGCCTTTCTTCAAAGACTAACAGACCTTAAAAGTTGTTAATAGATTCAAAATAAGAAAAAAGAAAAGCAGATAAATTCTAGGTTTAGTATATCCCTAACTATGAATAAACATGTTTTTATTAATCATTATGAGTAAATATGTTTTTTCCTTAGAATAAAATCCCATTAGTTAAGACTCTACTAGACCATAATATTTCTCATAGATCCTTATTCTGAACTATAAGTCTTGCTTTCTTACTTGGCTCTATCTTCCCTCTTTCATATTTTTCAACCATAACAAAAAGGTGGCTTTATCCTTAGAAGTGTTTCATTATATTTCATGCCTATTATTGGAAATTTTAATTTTAGCAAGTTTGAGGAGGTTAATTAGAATGATGCTATTAAATGTGTTTAAGTTCTTTCTCTTTTTCACTTTCAGTTAAACTTTTCTCATTTCTGGATTTTTCTGACCAAGGCATTTAATTTTAATTGGCTCTAGTATAAGTACTGATTGATAAGAGAGTCTCGTTTCCCTTACACACTACAAACAGTATTAGCTGAAGATAACCTCTGTGTAGCTGGGGTATATGCAGGTTAGGCTTTCAGAAACAGTTCTGACTTGCGTACTATATTCTACTTTATCCTGATAATCACAAAGACTTCTGTTCAGCATCCAATTCACTCCTATGCTTGTAGATAAATTTGGCTTCCTGGGCCCACACACACTTTTCTTTCTTTGCCAAGATACTGAAGTAGAGCCTTTTTTCCTTTTTTTTTATCCTTAAAGTAGAAATTGTATCTCAAACTGGTTAAACTGTTTGAGAGCATTAGGATGAACTGAATTACATACACAATTTCTTTAAATCACCTAAGATCAATAAACCTTTAAAAACTGAACAGATTTGAAACAAGAATTTTAAAAAGGGAAGTAGCTATAAATCCATATTGTAGAGGTGGTATAATGCATCTATAAAATTAGGAGGGGTGTATTACCTTTATTGGCTGGTAGTAAATTCAACTCCCCAAACAGATGATCTTCTACAGATGGCCTTTAAACTTGCTACAATCTGGTTCCTGGGCACAATACTCCAAGAAAATTACTCAAAGGTTACCAATAATCTAGATCATGAAGCTGGCAAGAGAAGTGCTAGAAGGGGATCTCTGAATCAAACATAGCCAGATAGTTTTATATGTTAAAAATAATACTCAAGAGACATTAGGAGCCCTTCCCTAGCTTACACTGAAACGCTGGTCTATGGAACTATGCAAGGTCTATGGACTAGATCTGGATTTTGATCTAGAGAGAACTTTGCTGCTCCCTAGACAACTAGGGAGTCAACCTTCTTAAACCACCCTCTCAAAATTCTGCAATTTTCATATTCCTGTTTTAATTTTCTTGTGAGATTCCTTTGCCCCACTTTCCTAGAATACACTTTCCTGCACCATCTGCATTACCTACATTGTGCCAAAGAACTATAATCCTGCTCCCTGGCCTTCAGAGAACCTTCTTCACCCCTACTTGTAGTTTCCACCATGAGCCGTGTTTCACAGCAACATGAACATGTACCTTTTCTTTCCATACCTATCATGCACCTCAATTAACTACCATGTCTGCATAGAAAATATCAAAATACAAATAATAACAATAGCTAACACGCGCTGGGTGTTTAAGTAAAAGCCAGGAACTTGTCTAAGCTCTTTATCTTTAACTCGTTTATTCTTATAATTCTAATTTTCCAAGTGAGTACACTAAGTCACACAAAGGTTAATCCGTTTGCCCTCAAACACTGTGCTCATACCACTGTACTAGGCAGAACATCCAAAAATATGAAATCTCTATTTGTATTCTTGAATATTTGAACATTTCATATCAGAATATTTTTTCTGTGACTCTTGACATTAGAATGGCTTACTTATGTAAGAATTTTGTTGCATTCAAAAACCAATTTCCAGAAAAAAGACTGACTTTTCCTAAATTGATTTAAAAACAGAAAACTTAGGGAAGGAAGAAAAAAACAATTCTTGGTTGACTCTTACCTATTAAATATGGTAGTTTCAGACAGAATCTCACAAACCTTTAAAAAAGTATTAAGTGCGTTTTCCTATTTAACCAGGAATCTTCTACATTCTAATTATGATAATGAAAATTTCAAAATGAAGTCTATTTGCTATAGAACTCCAGAAGTCCACCTCCCTTCATTAAAACGTAAATGGATGTCCTCTACAGGGTCACCTTATCCGCAGTGGATAATTGTAATGCAAAAAGTATGATGAATGGTGGAATGCACATGGTCAGCTGCTTAGTTTCTCTTGCAATCAGACCTCTTCCAAGTATGAAAGATCAGTAACGCCAGAAACAAACAGTTTTCAAGCGAGCATTATATCGCATTAATGTGGCAGAGGCAGTGCAGTATGAACGATGGGAGTCTCATTAGCAAACAATCAGTGGGCATCTGGTACTAGCATCACCTAGGCAACAAGAAGATGGACTCCCTAGCAGGAGCAAGTCAGGGTGAATGCGGAGAGGGAGTAAACAGGCAGAATGCCTGTGAATGGGGAGAGGGAATAAACAGGAGCTTGCCAGCCTCCTTGAAGGGGATTTCCTTTGGCAAGGAAGAAGGAAATCCCTAAATCCCTAATGCAATTATTAATTGTTAGATTTGTAGACCTGGCCTCATACCAGCACAACCGGAAAGAAGACAGAGAAGAAATAATTAAACTCTTTCAACATGAGAAATATAATATATAATGAATCCCAGCATATATTTTGTACTGATGTGAAAACATTTACATTTAATCTTTCAGGTCACTTCCATAGGCCTCTCACTGTCCTCAGGCACAGGTAAAGTGCTTTCCTGTGACAGGATATCGAGCCAGGCTGTTACAGAAACAAGATCGTGTATTTTTTTTCTGTTACCTCCATCATACCATGATGAAAATAACTGTTTCCAAATGCCAGGAGTTCTTTCTTTGGTTAACACCTTCACACTGGTTCTGCCATGTGGTAACCGTGTAATTTTGGAAAAATTACTAAATGTCTCCGAGATACACATCTATCTATAAAATGGGCATGATACATTTACCTCACAAAGGTGTTAAAATTACGTATAATGCATATGATGGCTTATACATGTGTATAGATAGTCAATAGTAAACAGTCAAATACCTAATAAGGTTAAGAGAAGAAAAGAAGGGATAGACATATTCTCTATTGAGGACATCTGTCAGACAGTCAGCCACATAAACCAGAAACTACAATAGCACGATGGTTGTTGTAGTGTGGGGTATACAGAGGGCCTTGGCAAAGCAGGCTTAATGGCACACCTTCCAAACCTGTTCAACTTGTTTCATTATAGGATGAGATAATATTGTCTTTTCTATTTTTCATAAATCAAATGACATAGAAAAGTAGCGTAGAGAACCAGGTATTGTTGTCCCGCTTGAACAGACCAATTAGTGGTTTCAAACAGATTATTTTCTTTCAAATGCTACTTCACCAGAGAGTATGAATAATTACAGTTTGCTTTGTATGTACCCACGGGGTTATACCACAATTGTTTAACGAATGTCTACTCTGTTCAACTCAAGTTAGGTTTACTTACCAACATCCAAAAGAAGCAGAGTACAGCAGTAGAAAAGACATTTAGAAGTAATGACATAAGACTCAAAAGGTTGAGGGGTAGGCTGCTGATCTTACAAGAAAAGTGAGCACATCCACTCAACTCTTAATCCCGTTTACACCCCAGGGAAAGGAGCAAAGATATTAAAAATAAAGAGAACAGACTAAAGCCTAAAGCAATGAAGAGGTCATCAGATAACAAGATATTTCAATATCTTTCTAGCATAAAATATGGCAAACACAAATGCATTAGTGAATAAAGCAAAGGAAATCCATGTAGAACACACTATATCACTTAGATTCTTACCAAAATGGGACAGCAGGTGTGGGAGCTGACTCCCCAGCTAGAGGGGCTCCAAAGGGGGACGCGGTTTGCAGGTGGCACAGTATGCTGATGTGAGAAGCGGGGCATGATATTTAAAGAAGGACTGATTAAAGGTCAAAGTAGAGCTGGGAGTTGGCGGGGGTATGCCTATAATTCCAGCACTCTGGAAAGCTGAGGCAGGAGGTCACAAGTTCAAGCCCAGCTTGGCCAACTTAGTGAAACCTTGTCTTAAAAAAATGAGAGGAAGGGCTGGGGATGTACTTCAGTGCAAAGGCCCTAGGTTCAACTTTCAATACAGCCAAAAAGTAAAAAAAAAGCTGCCACTGTGGCCAGCTATGCCTCACAGAAGTACCACAGTTAGTGACAAAGCAGAACTTTTCCTAAAATAATACTGAACAAATGCTCTGGTGTGGTTAATGGTTCTGGTGCAAACAATAGCTCCTTCCCATTCTGGCACCTGGCAAGGGCAGCAAGGGTCTGTCTGCCACGGTCTCCCTGACTCATGAATAAAAGTAATCAGGAGACAAACCTAAACACACCTCCTTCACCTCTTGTTGGGATGGTGAGGGGAGGAGACCACTTCACATACCAGCCTTTGAACCGTATTAATGTATGGCTGGATAATGAAGACCATGAGTTATGTAACACAACAACCAGCAAGGAAAAAAAAGAAGAAAGAAACATGACATTAATGAAACACAAAAATCCCTGGAAAATATGGTTAATAAAATGAACCAGACACAGAATAAATACTGCATGACTCTCCTACAGTAGGTACCTAGAGCAGACAGGCTCTCAGAGACAAAAAGGGTAAACAGAGTTTACCAGGGGCTGGAGGGCAGAGGGAATAGGGTGTGACTGTTCAACTGGTAGTGTTCTGTGGGAGATGATTTGAGTACAGGCTGTGGTGACAGTTACACAGCGCTGCAAATGCGTGTAATGCCAATGAGCTGTACACTTACAAATAATTACAATGGTAAATACTGTATCATTTTATCTCATAAAAATGAAAGCACTAACTGTAGAGATTCATCCAATGGTGACATCTGGAAGTCTACACGCAAAGTTGGAGACCTACCTATGTCATACCATACACAAAAATTAAGTCAACATAGATTATATACCCTAAATGTAATGGCTAAGACTATAAAATTCCTAGAAGAAAGCATAAGCATAAATTTTTGAGATCCAGGATTAGGCAATACTTTCTTAGATATGACACTAAAAGTATAAGCAACTAAGAAAAAAATAAATTGAGCTTCACAAAAGTGTAAAATTAATGTGCTTCAAATAATACTGTCAAAAAAATGGAATAATAATTCAGGGAGTGGGAGAAAATCTTTGCCATTATATAAGGGGGTCAAATCTAGAACACATAAAGAACTTTCATCGCTCAATAATAAAAAGACAAGTCAAAAAATGGGTCACAGTATCTGAACTGACCTCACTCCAAAGAACACACACACACAAATAGCTAATATGCTTAACTTTTGTAACTAGGAAAATACATGTAGAAATCACAATAAAATAATGCTTCCCACTCACCAGAATGGCTATAATCAAAAAGAGACATAATATCAAGTATTGGCAAGAATGCAGAGAAACTGGAACCCTCACAAATTGCTGGTTAGAAATGTAAAATGGTGTAGACACTAAAAATTGTTGGGCAAATCTTAATCTAAAGTTCAGCATATAATCCAGCAATTTCATTTCCAGGTACTTATCTAAGAAAAATAAAAATGTATGTCACATAGTAACTTGTACTTGAAAGTTCACAGCAGCATTATTCATAATATTCACAATCCACGTTTGTCATCTGATGAGTACGTAAGCCAAAAGGGGTAAATAACTAAAATGGAATGCTGCTCTACAATAAAAGGAATGAAGTGCAGTTATATGTTACCACATGTATGAACTTTGAGAACATTATGCTACGTGGAAAAAGTCCCTCATGATATACCACATATTACATGAGATTGTTTATATGAAATGTCTAAAATACGCAAAACCATACAGACAGAAAGTAGACTCATAGATGTTTAATGATGAGCTGAGGAGAGGGGGAAGTGGAAGGGAAGTGGAGAGCCCTAAAGGGGAATGGATTTCTCAGTGGAATAAAAGTGTTAAATTGATTGTGGTAAACAAAACTCATTGAATTATATACATTATATTAATGAATTGTATGGGGTACAAATTATACCTTAATAAAGCTGTTCAAAATAAATGCTTGACAAATAAGCCATTACTATTCTTTTAAAAAATTACACTGGGGCTGGGGCTATAGCTCAGTGGCACAGTGCCTGCCTAGCAAGCGTGAGGTCCTGAGTTTGATGCCCAGTACCAAAAACAAAACAGAACAAAACAACACCAAAAAAAAATTACTCTGAAGAAAAGACAAGTCAAGAAAGAAAAAGAAATCCTCTTTTACTCATAGAAAGACTTAAGAAGATAAATTACCCATGAACAAAACCTGGAAGTAAGAACAAGATAGCCTACACCGATAATGACTAAATTACTGAGAACCGGAAGGAAGTCAGGCTGGACTGCCTCGGGACTTCGGGACTTGAAAATGGCAATGAAGAGAGATTCTGAGATCCCACATGAGCCGGGCTGGGCACTGCAGGGGTCTAGGCTCGCAACAATAAACAGGCATAGATGGGTAAGAGGATTTAAAAGTCTGTTCTCTCCAGCTAAAGGACCGGGAAATGAGAAGCACAACAGAGAGCACACAGGGAGCTCCAACCCTAACTCCCCAACTGAGGAACCAGTTGGTCAGTCCGCCTTTCCAGCAGCTTCGAAGTACTTGTGTGCCAACCCAGCTGTGTCCCACTACCAGAACCCGGGCTGTGGCAGCATAAGCTGAAGAGCCCCAGCAGAGCCTTCCAGGCAGCAACAAATCCACTTGACCCCTTCAGTACTTGACCTCAGCATTGAAGGCGCCAGCAAGTGGGCAGATCCACCTGCCTCAGCTGCACCTGGAGTCTCTTGGCACCTTACCCAGGGGCATAGAGTATTTGGACCAGAGAGAAGTGCCACATCACCGACAGGGAATTTCTCACCTGACACCATGGAGGCCTGACAAAGTAGCATATTTCTTAGTGCTAAAACTGTCAAACAAAACCTATATCCCAAAACACTACACTTTAGGAATGAAGACAACAGAAAATTCTGTCCCATCCAAGAACTAACCAGGCCTGACTGCTTAGCTCCTGAGATCAGACACTGAGATCAGATGATCAGACACATTCAGGGTAGTATGGCCATAGATGACATAAAATTCTCACACAAAGGAAAACTAAGAAATTGGATGCTAGCACACTTACTGATAAATGATGTATAAAAAGAAGCACTTGAAACAAAGAAAACTGAGAAGAATCTGGAACATTCAGAAAGAAAAACCAATGTAATGGACAAAACGGAGGTAAGTACAATAGACTATCCTTCACCTTTATGAATCTCATTAATCAAATTTTGTGGTTGAAACAAAAATTTTCATACAATCTGACATTAATAAACACAGAATAGTTAAATCTCCTTATAATCCACAGGATATTCTTTTAAGCTTGATTAAAATTCAACTATAATACAGCATATCATGGAGTATAACTCAGCAATAAAAAGAAATGAACTACAAATACATGTAACAAGTTGGATGAACCTTATAGAAACTATGTTGAATGAAAAAATGCCTATCCCAGAAAGCTAGGTGTGGTTCCACTCACTAAACATTCTTGAAATGACCAAATTTAAGGGTAGAACATTAGGAATTGCCAAAGGGTTAAGGACAGAAGTAAAAGGAGTGAATGCGGTTATAAAAGGGTAACCCAAGGGAGCCTTATGGGGATACAGTAACTCCATTTTGATGATAGTTACAAACACACACACGTATGTATATGTGCATTTTTTATTGGTAAAATCTGAACAAACTGGTATGTGATTGGTGGCAAATAACTGGTTTTCTCATGGGGGCAGGTGAGTAGTACAAAAATAATTTAATAAAACCACGGTCATCCAAATCCGAACAAGCTTCCTCCCTTGGTAATGCTGTGATCTACTATCAGACGCCATACATCTCGTGTAACTACACAAGGGAACACTGAGAAGCATATGCCCAGTTTCCACAGGACTCGCTCAATGTGTCTCACCCCTCACTGACTTCATTCTATAACCTTTCATGCAATGAGTTCTACATGTTAAGAACAACAGGCTTTGAGTTCTATGAACCCTCTAATGAATCAAGGCCAAGGTTGATCAGAGGGCATCCTAAAATACCTTCCCTGGAGGGCAGGGAGTATCTGGATTTTACTACTCTGTTTACTTTCCCAATATTTGGCAGAGGTTAAAGCACCTGGTCAATCCCCATAGATTTGTTATTAACAAAATCTGATGTGGTCAATCAGGACCCAGGGGCCACTGAAACTGAAACGTCAAGCAGAGAAACACACATTTAGGGTATGTTTGACACCCATATTGCATCAGTCCATTTCACCCAGCCCGAGCAGCGGACAGGGCCATGGCAGGAACTGCCAACTAGATGAGAATGTGGCAAGGGAAGCTCATCACTTTATATACGACCACATTCAAGCTTCCAATGGTGTAGGATGTTGGTTCCCAACGGTTTTCCTTGAAAATCCTCCTATCACTGCTCTCAAAAACTGTGTCCAGTGCTCGATACAAAAACAAAATGTGCCACATGGCTGTAGGAGAGCTTCTCCACCAGCATCTCTGAGTTAGGCTATGGCTCCCAGTGGGAGACATGCTGCAAACAATTTAGTGGCAACATCAGACAATGATCTCAAAGTGAAAAGTAAATGTAGAGTGAATTCTCTATAAAATTCAGTCTCACCCACTTGTACCTTGCTAAGCCTTCTTGAGTAGGAAGGAGCTGAGGCATATTGTAGGCCAAAAATTGCACATAACTACAACCAGCCCAAAATATGTCAAGCATGAAATGACTGTTAAAAGTTGATGACTTTGTTAGCCATGTGCCTATAAAATGCTTTGCTGCTCTCTGGTTTCTTCTCCTCCGTACCTCAAGTCTGTGACCTATTACTGTGTTTTCTAAGGAAAAGCTTTGAACATTCACACTCCTAGAGAGTGGTTCACACATGTTAAATGCTATGTTGATGATAACATGCTGTTCTTAAAATGGCTTACAGTCGAGGCATTGGGTAATATGAAGTTGGAATGTCCCTAGTTTACTATTTTTTTTCTTTTTGTGGTACTGGAGATTGAACCCAGGGCCTTTTCACTGAGTAACATCCTCAATCTTTTCTTTATTATTTTGAGTCTCCCTAAGACACTAACCCACCCAGGCAGGCTCATACTTGTGATCCTTCTGCCTTAGCCTCCCAGAGTGCTGGGATTACAAGCATCACCACAATGCCTGGCTTTACCATTTCTTCAAGTAAAACTGAGTATCTCAAATTTGTACATTTGGACTGCATCATAGGTTTGCTTAAGACAAGTCAAATCCCTATTCTGTGGGATTTAACAGGCCAGTGCAAATTTTGTGTCACATATTAACACAAAGACTTTATGTTCTGAGAAAATCATAACATTTTATTGACAAGTCTCTCACACAGATTCTCATCTATAAATTATTCGGGCTTTTTACATCTTTTGATGGAGACCAACAGGAGTTAGAGAAGTAATGCAACAGAACTGAATGGACCTGCCTGCTTTCCCTTTTTCCCCTTAAAAGTAGCATTCCTTGGTGTGTGCATAGATACACACATACATTTTAGAATAAAAGGAGCATGTCAGCTGGCAAGCACACCCTCTGTGAATGCTACTGCCCTTCTCACTAAATGCATGTTAGCTGCTTGGAACCCCAGGCACACATTTAAGTTCATTTTCTGTCTCCTCAGGCAGTTTCCACCACCACTGCACCCTCATTTTAACAGGCCTCATTACTGGTATCATTTCATACTTGGGAGTTTGCTCAAGTCGACATCAATCTTACCCATCCACAAACACTTATTTTGTTGACACAACACAGTCTAAGTGCACAGATACTAAACATAAAAATTTAAAAACCATTTCTTATCCGACATGTCCCCAAGTGATAAGAACAACTCTATCAGTGACTCAGTCTCGTCACAGTGACACGGCATGGGAGAGACACAAAAAACAGGACAGTGTATGGAATGCCAGTCTCTTCAATAACATGTTATGTGCCTGTTGCTGCCCAGATGCCCTGTAACTTCTCGAAAATATGTGATACCTTAAAGTCACCTATTCTGGAGAACATGCTTACCTAAAAGACATCTTCTTAGACATGTCTCATCCTTATTTCCTCATTTATATATAGCCCTTTACCACAAATAACTTCACTAATCAGAAAAGGGGCAAGGCTTTCCCTTAGAAGCAAAAAAAAAGCCCATTCAACATAAAATTTCCTTTTCAGCTAAGTCCTAAATGTCTTTGGATGAGTCTAAACTAAGAAATACAGTATCTTCTTACCTGATTAGAGAACCTCATGCTCACATTACGCTGGTTCTGTAGTGGGACATACCGCTGAACAGGATCAATGTCTTTAGGACTGATTAGGTCATCCGCTGAAAAAAAAGTACCACAAGTAACATAATTATAGACAGCTAAGTTAGTTAGCAAATTAATATACATTCGGGGACTAGGCTATCCAGGAAGTAGCAGAAAAATAAAGACATCAGAATTGTCACAGGAGTGCATCTGAAGAAGACCAGGCCTCAGGATAAAGACGCAGTGGCCAGGCCTATGCACCTCCCTGAGGGATAAGCAGTATCTTGGAATTATACCAAATGCGCATCACTAGATAGCTATCAGTGATGCAGGTGGGTGACCAGAGCATCTAGACCCATTCCTTCTCCAAAATGCTTTGTTTCTTTCCACACACCCTTGCTATATGACTGCTTCCCTACTGGACCAACATTAGCTAAATGGCTAAATATAGGCTGATGGCAGTTTGACCCATATTGTACCCACATTGTGACTTTGCTGTATAAATTACCCCTGATAAAGAGCCTTCGTGGCAACCCATTTTTGGGTCACCTCTTATCTCTCAGGAGCTATCTCTCTCACTAATCTTCTCCTACTCCTAACTTCTGTTGTTAGTTAGAATTCATTCTTCAATTTTGGGGAACACACAATTATTGTATCTGACATTTAGCAGGTTTGGAGTTATATTTTTTCCCCTATATCAGTGTTATCAGATAGTTGCATAAAACTATAAACCAACTGCAGTACAATGACATCTTGGTTTAACAACGTAATTTGCTTGGATATTTTGGCAAAGATGGCTGTATTTCTGTTAGAAAGATGGTTGTGGTCGTGTTTGTCATCTGATATAGCATTTGTGAAAGGAAGGAAAATTTTGTTGAATGTTAATTTGATTGTTTGCAAACACAAGTGTTTATGAACCCAGTCATTACTGTGTATGTAACAGACAGCTATGGAACATTTACTCAACAAGAGAAGAGTATCCAACTTTCCCAGGAAACACAGAACATCCTCTGGGATATACTTTGGTAGGTCATAACATAAGCTTCAATAAATATAAAAGGATTGAAATACTAAAAATGAAAGTTCTCTCATCACAGGGGAATAAAATGAGAAATAACAACAAAAATTTCAGAAGTTTAAAACATGTAGAAATTTTTTAAAAATGCTTTCATATACCAATTGATCAAATAAGAAATAAAAATACAAATTAGGAGATACTTTTGTGGGTAGGAATAGGGACCTCAGTGGTAGTGTTTGTCTAGTGTATGTGTGGCCCTGGGTTTAATAATCTCCAGCTGCACAGAAAGGAAAATACTAATGTATTTTTGATGAGATGAATAAAAATAAAGGTATAACTTAGTAAAACCTGTGGGATATAGATAAAGTCATGCTCATAGGAAAATTTTAGTTACAAATGCCCACATTAAATAGAAAAATCTCAAGTCAATAATTTGTATTCCCATTTTAAGATAGTAGCAAACTAAATCAAAAGGAGTGGGAAAGAAATGTTTAAGAGTGAAAATGAAATAGAGGAAAGAAAAACAAGAGAATATAAATGAAATAAAAATAGGTTTTTGAAAAGCTTAACAAAACAAACCTTTAGTTAGACACACACACACACACACATACACACACACACACACACACACACACACACACACAAAGAGGGAAAGAGAGGAAAAGAGGGCAAGAGAAGAGAGAGATCCAAAGTTACTAAATAGAAATAAAAACCAGGAATACCACTTCTAATCACAAGGACCATAAGAAAATAATATCAACAAATTCATGCCTACAAATTAGCTAACTAAATGGAGTCAACAAATTCCTGAAAAAAAAAAACTATCAAAGTGAATTCTAGAAGGAACAGAAAATCTGAACAGATCTATGAAAAGGAGAATGTCTGAAACTTCAAGCACATGCACACATGCACAAGTGCACACAGCAGGCCCAGGACCAGATGCTCTCACTGATGAATGCTAAGCAGTTAAGGAAAAATTAAAACCGGCCTATTACAAAATTTTTGGACAAATAAAAGAAGAAACATGTCTTATCTTATCCTATGAGGAAAGTACTTCTCTAATATCACAATCAAAATATCACAAGAAAATAAACCGCACTCCTTTACGAAAACAGACATAAAATTTTTAAAGAAAAATATCAATGAAAGAAAGCTAGTAGCATAAAAAAAAAGATTCTAAACCATGACCAAAGGAGATTTAGCCCACAAATACAAAGATGGCTTAACATCTAAAAGTCAATCATTGTAGTATAACATATCAGTAGAATAAAGGACAAGAACCTATATTCCCATTCAACAGATACAGAAAAAAATTAGATACACCCTTTCAAGATAAAATGTCTATTCATACAAAAAAATCATTAAACTATGGATAGAAGAGAACTTCCACAGCTTGATAGAGAGCATATCTATGAAAAATCTACAGCTAGTATCACATTCAATGGTGAAAGAATTCCCTTCCCCAAAGATCAGGAACAAGGCACAGATGTTCATCTTTACTACTTTTATTCAACATTGTACTAGGGGTTCTAGCCATGGAAATCAGGCAAAAAAAAGTAGCAAAAATGATTTAGACTGGAAAGGAAGAAGCTACCATAATTAAGACAGTATGTATGCTCTTAGCATAAGGATAGATCAATGGATTGATCTCTCAGAGTCCAGAAATAAACTGTTACATTTGTGGTTAATTGATTTTTGATAAGGGTGACAAAATAATTCAGTGGGTAAAAGAATATAGTTTTTCCCCCCAAATTGCACCAGGACAGCTAGATATCCAAAAGCAAAAGATGACGATGGACCTCTTCCTCATACTATACAGAAAAATAAACAACAACAAAAATTAACCCTAAGAGCTAAAGTGTAAGACCAAATGTGCTGGTTAATACTGATTGTCAGCATAGATGGACTGAGATTCCTGGAGGTGACTGGGTTGGGAGGGAACTAACCTCATCGATGGGTCACTCACTGATAAGAACACAGAATGGGTGATTAGGCTGTGGGACCCAGCTGGAGGACGTGGGTCATAGGGGTGCGACTTGGGAAATATATCTGGTCCTCGAACCCTTCTTCTCTATGCCATTTCCCTGCTCTCTGCTGTCTGGTTGCCACTAGTTGAGCAGGTTTTTTGTTTTGTTTTGTTTTTTGCCATGCAATTCCCTTCTGGTGTTTCGACCCAGGAGCCAGCTTATCATGGACTGAAATCTCTTAGATCCTGAGCCAGAACAGACCTCTCACCCCTTGTGTTGTGGGGATCAAGTGTTTTGTCCAAGCAAAAGGAAAGCAGACTAATATACTACTGTCATGAGGAAATCTTTATGTCTACGATTTAGACAGAATTACAACAAAATATATGTGACCAAAAATAAGAGATATTAAATTTCATAAAAATTATAATTTCTTGATCTTCAAGGGATACTACTGAGAAAGTAAAATGACAGCCCATGGAATGAAAGAAAATATTTGAAAAACATTTATCTTGTAAGGGACTTCAATCTAAAACATATCAAGAAGAATTACAACTCAATAATAAAAAGACAAAAAGGAATTTAAAAATAGTTAAATTGGGCACCATGGCCCATACATAGAATTCCAGCTAGCCAGAAGGCTGAAGCAGGAGAACGGCAAGTCAGGGTGAGCTTGAACAGGTTAGTGAGATCATCTCAAAGTAAAAACGGGAGGGCTGAGGATGTGTCTCAGTGGTAAAGTGATCCTGGTTCAATCTCCAGCACTGGAAGAAAAACAAACAAA
This sequence comes from Dinomys branickii, assembly GCA_004027595.1. Taxonomy (NCBI): domain Eukaryota; kingdom Metazoa; phylum Chordata; class Mammalia; order Rodentia; family Dinomyidae; genus Dinomys; species Dinomys branickii. Next base: position 112,714 of record PVLD010002291.1, read on the forward strand.
AAAAGGAGGCCACAATATTTAAACAGGTATTTGTCTAAAGTAAAATTACCAAAAACCATGTGAAAAGATGGCTCAACATTGGCCATTTGGGAAATACTAATCAAAACCACAATAAGATACCAATTAACACTCATTAGGGTGGCTATAATAATAATAAAAAACAAGCATTAGCACATAGAGAACTTGAAACTCCTGTATATTGTTGTTGGTGGGAAAGCAAAATAATAGTGCTGCTTTGGAAAACAGTCTGGATGTTGTTCAGAATGTTTACCATAGAGGAAGCATACAACCTAATGCCTTCTTTACTAAGCCTATACCCAAGAGAAATGAAAAATGTGTCACAAAATAACGTGTATATGTACACTCACAGCAGCATTATTCATAATAGCCAAAAAATGGAAACAATCCAAATGTCCATTCAGAGGAATGGAAAAATAAAATGCAATAGATACATGCAATGGAATGTTATTCCACCACAGAAAGCCACAATCTGCTTATTTAGGCAGCACCATGAAGGAACCTGGAAAACGTCTGGTGTAGTGAGAGAAGCCAGCCATGCAAGCACACATTACATGCCTCGGGGTATATGCAGTGTCCAGAATAGGCAACAGAAGGCGTATTTGTTCTGGAGGCGGGCCCTCAGGGAAGTGATTAGATCCACTAATGGGAAAGAACTGCTAAAGGGTAAGAGGTTCTTCTGAGAGAGGATGAAATGTTTTGAATCAATTGCGATGGCTGCAAAAATCTGTGACCATATTGAAAATTGTTGAGTTGTAAACTTTAAGTAAAATGGATAGTATATGAGTTATAGCTTAATAAAGCTATTTTAAAAACAGTATGCTTAAATTACCAAGGAAAGAAAGCAGTTTATTGAGGACAGGTGTGCATCCTAATGCTAAATTCTAAAAGCAATTTCTGAGAGGAGGCATTTTCATTGGGCACTGACGATCATGTGGGCAATGCCCACAACTGCCACCATGCTGTGAATGTAGAAGCCCTTTTCCTGTAGTTCCTTGTGGCAGTTTTTGATAAAAACCCAAAGATAGAACAAGGAAGGCAATTTACAGTGGGAGGGAGAAGGTACAAGGCCCTAGATCAGTGGGTGTCTAGGGTCTTCTGTAATGAACTGGGTGATGCTCATGAGCAGGTAACGCTCACTCTAACTAGGCTTCTGCACAGGCTTTTCTTGCTGCGAGGGTGCGGGGAGATGCAGGGTCAGAGATGGTGGTGGGAAAGGTCCTCTGAAGTATGATTCTGCAGAGCTTCCTTGGAGAGCAAGCTGGTAGTATCTGAACAAAGACACCATACCATACTTTTGAACCCAGCAATTTCTCATCTATACAGTTACCTTAGTTATACTCACACATGTGCAAATTAATGGAATAATAACAACAAAAATAAATTCAACCCTTACTAAAATGAGCTGGAGAATTTATGTATTCTTAGTGCACTTAAGCTCTGAAAATGCATTCATTTCATTCTTAATCTTCAGTTCTACGCTATTCAAGTAAAAATACCAACATATTGAGTTCTATATAATTGTACCTATGTATATTCTTTATTTTGAAAATTGCAGTTCATTTTCCATAGATTTTTACATACTGCTGTTAGGCAGTGAATAATTCTGAAAAACAGACCAGGAAGTCAGTAATTGTAAATTTCTTTGCAGCTTTTGGAACATTTCTACATTTATTTCATTCTAGGGTATCTTCCAGGTACATCTGTAATGTTATCCAACAAACAAAATCATCAAAGCATGTGTTAGTAACTCCTGGAGAATATCTTCAATAATAACATAATATTAACAGAATAATAAGAAAAAATGAGAGGAGGAAAGGCAGAAGCTGCATCTAGATAATGCTTACTGAGTACTTGACACTGTTGAAGTATTTAATACATATTAATCTTCACAACAACCTAATCATTTACAGACAACAAAACAGAGGCAAACAGTTTTTCAGTAACTTGCTTATGGAGCATATATAGCAAATGTTCTCCTCTCTGCAAAATAATATTTGTGAGAAATTTAAACCAAAATGATATAGGTCTAATTATACTAACTTGAATTTATTAATTTCAGTTTAGCTCATGATGCAGGGTTGATCAGTACACTGATATTCTAAAGAAGCAGCAAATTATTTTCCTCTGCTCATTTGTAATGATCACTGATGTAAAAATATCCACAACAAGCAAGTATTTACATAACTAACATTGCACTATTATTCTATAGAAACAAAGTTATACCTTTATTTTGTTATTTAGAAATAGTGACCAATACATTAAGAAACATCCTTAGAAAGCATAAATGCTAGTACACCAAAAGTGACATTAGTCAAATCATTAACCAAGCCCTTTAGAAAGTGTATTTCTTTGCATTTCCTCTATATTTCTCTTTTTGGACCACACTTCTGTATTTAGTATGACTTTCCAACTTCTACTATACACTCATCTATAACCCATACTCAGCTATTCTTCTCATTCATGGCTATGCCCCAGTACCTAACACAGATCCAGGCACACAGTGGGACCTCACAGACTGACATACCAAGCAAAAGAAAAAATCAGTGGGTCAACAAATGTGGAAACACTATCTGACATAATCATTAATTTCTGTAATGATAAAACTAACAGATATCCTTAAATGATCAAATTAATAGACACATTTTTCCACAGCACTGATTACTATTATTCAGGAGCAAAAATAGTGGTCCTTCCTATGGCAATGCAATAATGTGGATTTTCCGGTGAAGAGTGACAAGCCTGAAAGAACTTATACCCAACCAACTACAAAATAATTAAAATGAAAATTAAGAGACCAGGATAAAAGCACAATAGCTTTCTACGTTTACTCAGGGTGCCAAGCCCTAAATATAATCAAGTATTTCTATAAACAAAGATAACTATATTTGAATACTTAAAAATAGGAATCAAGCTATGTGCCTCTTTATGCCCCAAAAGTCTATAAAATATATTCTGGATTTACCTCAACAATTAGTGCTGAAGGTAAAATGAAAACATAAGAAGTCAAACACTATACAATATGTACATTGACGCATCACATGGAACCCTATAAATACGTACAAGTTTTATGTTTCCATTAAAAACCTAAAATATTTTAGCCAGGTATAGTAGTGCATGCCTGCAATCCCAGCATTCAAGAAGCTAAAGCAGAAGGATCACCCCAAATTCAAGGTCAGCCTGGATTACACAGTGCCTTTAAGGCCAGCCTGTACTATATAGCAAGACCCTATTTCAAAAAACTAAAGCTAGTCAACCAAATGTAGTGACTGTAGGCCAGCCACTACATTTCTGTAGTGAAATGATAATTTAAACGCTACTTAACAAGGAAATTTTTCTTTTTTCATCATGACAAAAATATCACACAAGGCTCAGCAAGAAAATTCACAAGGTAAAATTATACTTCAAAGCCTGATTCTCAACTACAGGGGCTTTATTAGCAATATGTAGTATGAAATTAGCCACTTGGAGCAAGAGAAAACTTCGACCTTCAACCTCATATATTATACCCCCAAATTCCAAAATTTTACATATTCTTTGTTAATTTAATTAATTAACAGAGATAGACTTTCTAAGTTTAGATGTTAAATTACCTGACAAAAGTTAAAACCCTGATAGATCTAATTACATAAAGATTTTTTAATTCTCTCATCAAAAATCATCAAAGAAATTTAGAAGCAAACAACTCAGAAACTACCCAGGGGTTTAATATATTTAGTATATGAAACACTCAGGCAGCTTAATAAGAAAAACAACCAGTGTTAAATGGGCAAGGCACAGTACTACAGAATTATAGGAAAACATTTAAGAAATGTGCTTTTTAACAATCAGTATTTAAATGTAAACAAATTGCAACTTAATATTTCACTGGTTAGCAAACATTGATTTTAATAAGAATAGTTGATGTCACAGAAGTTACAGATGGCACAAATACCCTGTAGATTCCTGAATAAATCAATGAACAGTCAGACATAAGCTATATGACCACTGGATGAGTTGCTAAACTCTTCTGGGTCCCAGTTTCCGCACCTATGCCCTTTAGTATCCATCTCATAGAGAAGTTAGAAGACTTGCTCAGGATAATATTTGTAAAAGGCAAGTGCAGCATGTGACAATTTTAAGTCGGGTGTTATTATTACCACTAGCATTTCTGGGAGACAGTGTGACCATATATAATACCTATTCAGACTCTCTGAGGCACAGCTGCTTTTATATTCACTTTTACTAGTAAATTTGGGGGTGGAAGCATGATGTTTTTGGAAAATTTTTAGCTCTAGTGGCAATTCAATTACAACGTTTTAGTTTTTTTAAAAGCCAGTTATTTTTACAATGAGCTAAAGAAAGAAAATCTTCCCAGGAAAAGCTTCTAAAGTAACACTACATGTGTTCTCAAGATGTGTATACCTGCTGTGTAGAAATCCCAATTTAGGTCACTAGCAATCACGTAGATACCATGAAAAAGATAATGAAATTGCTCAGAAATCTACGTCTTTCTGCACCAAGTTTCCTGAAGTGTAACAGCTAGGAAACCTCTGAGCAACTACAATATAGAAATGTTATTGTACACTCTTATCTACTCATTTCATCTTTAACTAATCAGTAATGAATCCATGTGATATACCCAAAAGTCAGCTATATTTGAAGTCAGTAGACCAGTGAAAAGACCCCAATTCCCTATGTTCGCATATACAGTAGGAAGCATTAGATCAACGACTTAAAAAAGAATTTCTAGGATTAATAAGTGGCTTTTATCTTTGAGGTCAAATGAGGGCAAGAAACATCAGGAATGAAATAAAACAGACTTAGCTTTGTTACAGCACTGGACTTAGAAGTTAGTACATCAGAATAGTTAGGCTGCCCTTAGCAAGAAAGAGAAATAGGTCCTATTGGTCTTAGACCCTATACTAATAGTGCCAGTGGATGATCCCGGTGATTGATTATCAAAGAGCCCTCTAAACACAGGAGTGAGCAGAATAGTTAAGTAGCAACTAGGGCACAGTCTCCTTTTCTTTTTTTTTTTCTTTTTAGATTAATTTTGTCACTATGGTATACCTACAAAAGGAGCTCATGAGTATCCTGCCTGCCTGCCTGAACAAAGTTATGAAATATATGTTCACATAGACCATCCCCTAAATTCAGCTGGGAGGAAAAGAGCAGAGAACAAAGGACAGGAACTAGAAGTATCATTTAAGTATATATTTGTTATGAAGTAAATGCTTTCTGTGTATTCTTCACTAGTGAATCCTTGTTAAAAAAAAAAAGGGAACTGATCTTCATTTTCTTTTTTTTTAAACTGATCTTCATGGAAGTTTAAAATGAGTTTTTCAAGTCACTTAGGCAGTAGAGATGGAGGAATGCATATTCAAACTCTGAGCTGATTCTTAAGTTTATGATCTCAAAACCAATGACATTTCTCCAACACTCCAGGAAACATAAGAAAAGGAAAAAAGAAAAACCAGGAGAGGAGAAGTAAAGGAAAAATCAAAGTGAGAAAACAATCTGCATCTCATGGTTATAAACTCATTGGGTATTAATAATCATTTAATGTCTACAGGAAAATGAATTTGACTCCAAATAATGACTTAGTCAAAGGATTTAGAAATCCAAGAAATTAACTTGGGGACTTAAATGTATATAATATTTTGGATATTTTAAAGTATTTCTCTATATATTTAATCACTTTAAAGGTCCCTATTGTGGTCCAAGGAAATGAAAGAACACTCATTCTTTAAATGAAGATCTTTCCTGAAATTCAAGTACAATTTCATTCTTCTGAATATTTTAGGAGTTTGTGTGTATGGGAGAGAAAATTAATTAAGAATTCTTAAAAATTTTCCAAGCTTAAAGAACATGTCCTATTTTAAGTGTTGATGTTTATTAATGTTTTCAAAATATCCACCTTAAAATTTCATCTACTCATCTTCCTTAAGCTATGTAGTATATCAACTTTTACGCTATAACGATTTGAGATCTTCTAATAGTAGCTGAATGAAGGTCATCTCTATAAATTTCTCCTATACAGGGTAAGTTGGTTGCATGCATATTAAAAAGACAAACTAAAAGCTAGAAGTGAAATTTCTTAAAGCTAAGTGACCAGTTCAAATAAGAACTGGTATGTACATTATATAATGACATTAGGATAGTTTTAGAATAAAATTATCATTGTTATATCACTTTAGTATTCAGAACCTCAAAGAAATCTTTCAGTCCAAACATCATGATCTTCAAGTGGCTTTTTATATGATAAACACTTTTAGGGTTATTTACTTTTGCAGAGAGCTTAAAAAAGTACTTTTCTTTCTATATAGTAGTGTTAAAGAGGCAAGAAGTATTCAAATTTACATAACAAGTTGAAGTTATAAGTAATGATCATTTTATTTAAGACAAATATTTTATTATAAAATATGGCACACAGCTTAAAATAAACGTGTTTATATTTATTTACTTATTGTACAGCAAATATTGATTTTTCTAAGTCAGTTTTCTATGGCAGAAAAGGAAATACTGTAAAAATTAATCATTTCTAAAAGCACAGATGTTTAGGACTTAGTTTAAGAAACAGCATATGTGTTTTCTTCTCTAACAATGGAATAAAAGCCACATATTTGTTGTGTAATTATTCACTCAGGCATTCACAGGCAACGCATTTTTATTAGATTTCAGTGGAATATAAACTGGCCTGAATTCATGAACATCATATATTACAGAATGTTTTTAAAGATTCACTATTCTATTACTTTCATGTAAAAAAAAGTAACTCCAATTAACTGCTCACAGAATGCTGTCAAGTAGATATGTGAGTTTCCTTTAATGAATAAATAAGATTTTGTTAGTAGATGTGCTATCTTAATAAAAATCCACAGATATCTGATGGCTCTTGAGGGAAGTACACAGTAGTTAAAAGCAACTAAATGATTCAATTTTCTGAAATCTTATTCATCTTAACTAGTGAGCTGTTCACCAGATGACACATGGCTATGGCAGAGTATTAATGAGTACACCACTCGTTTTTATCAGCAGGAAATTGGTATATGGTTTCGTATTTCAAATACCTTCTGCATGTTCTCTACTGTCCTCTTAGAAGCTCAGTGGGAGAAAAAAAAATAGACTCTCTTTTAACAGAGCCCTGCAGTATTTCTGCTTTGGTTTTTTTGGTCATGAAACAAGGAATGAAGGCATGACCTATACTGTTTATGTGCGCTCTGGTCTTATCATGAGAAAATGCTACCTATATTCAAGGTCCATCTCTTTATTCTGCAGTAAGGAAGGAGCCATGCTTTTTTACTGATTGATACTACCGTCAATCTTTTTCTTTTCCCTCCCTTGTCAGCAATTACTGTTTCTTATACTCTTAATAGCCACCCTGAGTGGGGTAAGGCAGAATCTCAATGTAGTTTTGATTTTCATTTTTCTCATGGCTAAAGATGTTGACCCATCAATTGATCAATACATATCTACATTTTTGTTTTTTAAACTCAATTTGTTTGTGGAGGGTATACTCAATTCTGTATTTCCAATTCATTAACCTTGTCAATTTTATTCAAAGCCTTTGCTCAAGCAATAGTCCTCCTAATTGTGTCAACCCAAGACTGGACATTTAGTAAAGGCAGGGAGGTAAAGGGTTTGACTTTAAATTCCAGGTCCTAGGTATCAGTTTTTTGGCTCTAAATCACAGAAAACTTCGCCATGCTCATTTATAATTTCCAAGTGTACATAAACTTATGATTCTTATATTAAAATTCTTGTCCTTATATAGGTTAAATATTCCTCTACTGAAATGTTTTATTTAGCTGTTATCAAAAAGCTTCTTTAAATTTATGTTAATAAGATGGAAATAACATTCTCACTAGAGATAACCTTTCCAAATGCTGCTTGATTCTAAGAAAACTATTTCATGTATATTTCTTCCCCCCTTTATAAGATCTAAAAGCAAAGCTTGTATAAAAATAAGATCCTTGTCAAAAGGCCCTTTTAAAGAAAAAATAATTTTCTGTATGTTCTTAAATTATCATTAAGTGTATACATAGAGACTCCAAAAATATAGTTAGGAAAATAGCAAAGTGAAAAAAGCATTAGCTCAAATTGAAAATCTGGTCTTTGAAATATTCCTTTCTAATGGAATATAAAAAAGAAACCAAAGATGATTACTCTTACAGCACAAACTAATTTAGCATTTATATAGAAATGTTAAAACTATAAGGGTAATAACAGTATTTCATATAGTAAGGAATTATTTTTTAGTGCAGGTGAAATATTTACAAAGCTTGCCTCATACCCTATTTGTTATAAAGTTATTCTGACTTTAAAATGATAGCCCCTTGGATGGAAATGCTAGTTGTATCTAAAATTTTAGCAAGAAATGGTACAGGAAATGTATAATGATTTTTTTTTTATGTTTACCAAATTTACTTCTGTTTCCATGTGCCCAAGAGTACTCTGATTCAGCTAAAGTTGTGGGAGAAGCTAAAAAGGAATTCCAACAAATTATGAATAAATAGTCTCACTAAGCTTTCAGCTAACTAAGAAAACTGTCAACATTTCACTGGAAGAAAAAAAACCTTCAAAGATGGCCTATGCCTTATGACAAGCAGTTTACTAACACAATGTCCAAATGTGACTGTTACATTAAATCAAATTTTATTGTATCACATAAAAACTCAAAGATTCTCATAGCTCTCTGTCAGAAATCTTTCTGCTAAGCTGAATGAAACCCCCTAAGTGATCATGATACCCAAACCTATTTGACTTTCTTCCCAGAAACCATCCATCATCATTCAGTAGAACAGATATGTTAATACACTTTCACACACTAAGAAACTCCCCAAAGGCCTCTGGACAGAATAAAATACCACCCAAATACAAGAAAAATGTCAGCGAAGACCTACTTATTTCTCACAGTTTGGTAACAAGGGAGAAAAATGTTCCTAACATTCTCCACTTACCTAGGAGTTTTGCAATGATATAAAGGGCTTGTCCCCAAAGAAACAGTTTTCCATCGCGGCCACAGTTGCTAGGAAATCGCTTTTGACTACCAGGGTTTCTTTTTTCACATTCTACAAAATCAGCTGGCACATAATAGTACTTTGGTACAACAGGATATCCTGTAAAGTTGAAGAGTAAGTATTTAAAATGTAACAAAGCAGTGTCTTTCCACAACTCTGCTTAACCTGAAATGACTAGAAAGCAGACAGATAGAATGATTTTACTTGAGGCAGTGGACTTAACAAACTGCAGGAGATGGGATATTCCAGTTCCTTTCAGATATTGCCAGTGAAAAACAGGGAGAAAAACTTCTTGATTTCAAAAAACTAAGTCAACAGTATACTATAATGATCTAGACCACAATGTATATACATCTTGTTTAACAGTGCTTAAATTTAGGAACTTTAAACGAATCAATAAATATATAATATGCAATATATAGAGCATAGAGAAAGCTGGTTTTAATATGATTAGTCTATAGATGCTTCACAAATAGATACTATATAATCATAAATAGAGAATTATAACCCTGAGCCACTGCTTAGAGCAAAGAAATCCCTATTTAAATATTAAGCCGATTATCTACCATTCAATATCAACGAAAGAAAAAAAATACATCTTTCTCTGTGACCAACTCATTTAAATATTCCTTGTAGAAACTAAACTATCATTTAAGGAGCAGGATACTTTTTGCAATATTAACCCAGAGACAACATAATTTTCCTAATAAAAGTACAAAGATTTCCTTAAAATTTTGTTACTTGCTCAGGCAACAATCAATACTGTTATGTGTGTCAAAAACCAGTGAAATGCTCTACGATACTCAAAGAATACTTCAGCCATCACTGTCCCAGCATGATGAAGCTGAAATGGGAGTACATGAAATTCCGATCTTCATGCATACTAAAGGGATCTGAACACCAAGACAGCTGATTCTCAAATACTACATTCATTATATTATTTCATTCATTAGGCAAGTGATTATTTATGGCATAAAGACATACATGCTTTTAAAAATTATATTTATTTGCAATGTAATATTTAAAGAAAACAGCTTTTAAAAATTAGTACTCATTTGTAATCCAATATTTACCAATATATATATTTCACAATTTTTAACATTACAAGAATTGTTAAAGATGGGGATAAAATATGAACTATTTACTCTAAGGTATTTGTGGTAGAAAACATCAAATATCACTAACTTGGTATGAGACAGGAAGGGAACCCAGTGCTGTGAATGACACTTCATGTCTTATGACCATATGACTTTTTCTTTTAACCAGCACACCATAATTTTTAACCTCCATATATATGTGTTTTAAAAGCTTGTTCTTTTATGAGAATATTCACATTCTAGTTAATACTTCCAATATTAAAGATATTTAGGCAACTGTCTTTGGAACTCCTTTAAGAATTAATTTTCCACCATATGGAATAGTCAATTATTTTCTTTTATGGTCCCACTGGTGTTTGAAATGAATGTAGATTCATAAGATGGGGAATTTGACCATTTATAAAATATTATACCCATCCTCAAAGGATGACATTTTAGCACAGTAGTGGATATTCAAAATACAATGCTAAAGGCCCTAGAAGCAACTCCAAAGCGGAGGCTTGAGTGCTCTCAGCAATGCTAGCTCCTTCAGACCAGAGCAGAGCCTCTCCAGGTAGTCTTCTGCGTGGGAAGGTGGACATACACTTGACATAGCCTTTTGATGATCAGGACAAAAAACAGCCACTTTATATTAGCGTCGTACTACACAGAGTGAAAAAGTTATACAAGATGAAACAAATTACCCACACGCAAACTATTGTAGCACGGCTATACCCATGACTGCCTAGTTCATTTCTAGCTTTGGCTAGCCTAATGAATTCTTTGTAAAAAGATTTATTAAAATAAGTTAATAGAGACTGCTTTTTCTAATTTCATTTGAGGCCTCCTTCATTTTAAAGGACTTATTGTGTATTGTAAAGGACTCATCTATACATTTCACAGGAACATTCTGGAGTAACAATTATACCTTCTGTAGTCTGATGAAGCACTGGAGTCAAAAGGTCCTGATACTCCTTGACTTGTTTGGGATTGCCTCTAAAAACTCCTAAAATATAAAATCAAATAGCATCTGGGCTCAATAAGCATCACAAGTTCACTTTAGAAGAATCTACTAGCTCCTTCAAAATTGCTGTGGTAATCTTTTATGCTAAATGTTAAAATAAAATTGAAAAAAGTAATGCAAATGTGAGCTATTTTTCCAAGAACGTGATTCTATAAAATCATGTTACAGATTATTTACAAGGTCATGATTACAGTATTCATGATTTCTATGAATAAAAAGCTTTTATAAATAAGAATAATATTTAAATATTTCAACGTAGTTTTAAAACTCTTTACATGATTTAACATTTGCTCCAAAGTAGACAAATAGCATATAAAAATATTGAGCAGTTAACAACACTGAAGTGCAGTCTATTTGCTAGCTGAAAGGAGTAATATTTCACTTCTGCTCTTTTAAAACCACTGATAGGGGCTGGAGGTACAGCTCAGTGGGGTAAGTGCTTGCCGCTAAGCACTAAGGCCCTGAGTTCGATCTCCGGTCCCGGAAAAAAAAGGAAAAAAAAAAAAAAAACAAAAAAAACCCACTGATATTCTACAGCTTGAATTTCAGGAAAGACCTTACTTACCATCAATCATCATGTAAAGGAAAAATACGGGAAATTCGCATTCAATGCCATCAAATAGCTGAAACAAAATAAAATATTAAGTTTTTACTAACAAATTAGAGCAGCCATATTTAAGTTACATATAAAGTTACAGTAATAACTTCAAGCAAAACTGATTTCATATATATAATTGACTTTTTAAAAAAGTTCTCGGGACTCTTTTTATTCAAAAGCTCACTTATTCACTCCAAATAGAAATCATCCCATAAGGAATCAGCACTTACTAACACCTGGCACCAACTAGGCTGAGCTAAGAAGACAAAAGGGAGAGCACGGCCCCAAGGCTCACAGCCTCATGCCAAGGCTGGGATGAGAGAAAACAGGCACAGTTGACAGCACATCTGCAACAAGCAATGAAACTCTAGAGGCTGCCTTGAGGGTGAGGGAAGGGTTCATAGGACAAGATATGTTCGGTCTCACTGATGAGATAAGCTTAGGGATACACACACAGAACTAAAAAGAATACAAACTGTAATATTTCTAGAACAAGCAAGGACGAGGTAGTAGCAAAAAGTAAAGCCCAAGCCAAATGTGCTGGCACAGGACTGAAACCCTAACACTCAGAAGGCTGAGGCAGGAGGATCACCATAAGTTCGAGACCACCCTGGACTACACAGTGAGACCCTGTCTCAAAACAAACAAACAAACAAACAAGCAAACAAAACTAACGCCCAATCAGGTCAGGCTAGAGGTCATGCTCAGAGAATGAGACTTTGATCTGAAGAAACGGGCCACTAATGAATACAGAGCAGCACCAGGTTTCTTTGCAAGACTGGGAAATTGGGAGTACTGAAGAGAACTTTAGGGCAAGAAATAAGGACTCAAGCTGGGAGACTGCTAGAGCAACCCAACAAGAAAAGAGAGCAGCCTAAACGCGGTATATCTTCACTTCAATTACTACCGATGTTTTGGGCCAAATAACTCTTACAGAGGCTGTTCTGGGCTGCACAGATGTCCAGCAGCATTCTCAGTCTCTTCTTTCCAGATGCCAGTAGCATCCTCCAAAGTGACAGCCAAAAATGTTTACAGATCTTGTCAAAGGTCCCCTGGAAGACAAAACTGCCCCAGGTGTAACTGCTAACATGAACCGAGGAAAGAAAGGGACCTAACTGTAAGATTTTTAGGGAGGCTAAATGCGCCAGCTTTGGGTATTTAAACAGGTAGGTAAGCAGGAATGAGGACCCTAAAGTGACTATCGGGTTTGGGGCCTGGATGCAAAGGTGGGAGCCGAGTACAGGCAGACTGTAAGGACGTCTAAGTGAAAAGTCCAAAAGGCAGCGGCGTACATGAGCAGGCACTGGGGAGTAGCGTGAGTCAGGGACAGAGATCATTAGCACCAGCACTGGTAGTGTGCACAGGGGGGATGGAAAAGCAAGGAAGGCTGAACATGGGCCCCGGGAGAAAAGCAATGTTTAGAGAAGGTGGAGGAAGAGGACCCTGTACGAGAGACAGAGAAGGACAGTGACAGATGTAAGCAGAGAACGAGAAAGGAAAACTCACTGCAAATGGGGGAGAAAAGTCCAAGGAGGACTCAGCTAAGAGACATAAATGACAAGCAGCGAGTCAGTAAAGGTCAGAGAAGCGCCCACCATAACCCAGTGGCTGAAACTGAGTGAAGTCAGCCCTTCCCTGCAGGAGCTAGGGAGGCAGCCAGAAGGCAAGGCCCGGAACTATTTAGGGCAATCAAGGTCTACACCAAGTCCACACCAGGCTTTCCAGAAACGTGCAGCAAGCAGCAAGAGGAGGGGAGGCAGATGGGGTTAGGGCTGAGGGAGTTTTTGTATTCTGAGAAAAAACTGATTTAAACTGAAGAAGAAAACAGAGTGAAGGCAGAAGAGAGGAAGGCACTTAGAGCTAAGAAAATAAAAGAAGAGAACAGCGTGCACACGTAGGGTGAGCCTCAGGAAGGAGAGAGCACGTTCTGTTGGACAGGAGGCAGAGACACGTGTGGCTGAAGGAGAGATACAGCAGGGGTGGCCACGGGAAATGAAAGGCTATCCAGCAGGAAACAAGAAGCAAAAGGCCGGCCACGTAAGTGCGGGGAAGCGGAAAAAGCTTTCAAAGGGTCACAGCGCAGGAGTGACAAGAAGTGAAAGCAGCTGGGTGTGGTGGGGCACACCCATAATCCCAGCACTCGAGACGCTGAGGCAGGAGGATCACTATGAATTCAAGGCCAGCCTGGGCTACAAAGTGAGTTCAAGGCCAGCCTGAAGTGCACTGCAAAACCCTGTTTCAAAAAGACCAAGGGGAAAACAAACAAAAAGTGAGAGCAGTGAGGAAGATGGAACCAACACAGGGTCCTGAATTTGGGACCACGGCTATTCACAGTGTTAGCGGCTCCCTCCGTGTGCTGAAGTAGAGGAAGCCCGCCAGGCTGACTGAACATTGAAGGCGTGAAAGGAGGTAGTCGCAAGTGGCCCAATGAAAATACACAGGAGATAAATCACCTCAAGAAATGAATCAAATAGGAAAGAAACTTTTGGAGGTGCTTAAGAGATAAATTCATCTTTTATCCTAACCTGCAGAATGTAACACTGCTGTAAAATTTCAAAACTGTACACGATAAAATGGTTCCAATGTTCCCAAATGATAATAAACTGTGAAATAAATAAAATGAGAAACGCTTGCCTGGTTGTCCTATGTGCATACTGAGTTTCAGAGGAGCGGCATGTTAATTACCAACTACAGGCTCTCACGTTGCTTAGGTATATTCTACACCAAGCTTCACAGAGACTGTGCCTATCTTCAGTGAGTCAGTCACAGTGAAGCGCGCACTTACAAAATCACTGTTAAGGGAAGGACTTCGCGTTAAGGGAAGTCCTCAGCAATATGCAAGGATGCTAACGTTTTTTGGGGAAAGTTACAATATTTTGGATGATTTAAAAGCAGCTAGTATAAACTTGGATATAATGATGCATACATCTGGAATATATAGTATTTTAAAGCAAAATATTTAGAGAGCTGTATTTCTAAGAGAAGTAACTAAATGAAAGAAAGAAAGAAAGCAAAGAAGAAGGAAGGAAGGAAGGAAGGAAGGAAGGAAGGAAGGAAGGAAGGAAGGGAGGGAAGGAGGAAGAAAGAATGGAAGGGAGGAAGGAAGAGAAAGAAATAAAGAAACAGAACGAGAAAGAGTTTTAATAAAAGCATTTGCTTAAAGGAGTAAAAGCTAGATTATAAACAGAAACTTGGTATTCTATAAGACAAACTTACGCAGTGGACTAAAAATGTGATAGAAAAGTTCAACTACATATGAATCAATAAGGCCTACAATGAACAAATGGGCTTCATGCAATAAAAGCTAATGCTTCTTGGGGTACTTACTGTGTACAGTTCTAAACACTTTTATACATGTGAAGTCCTTTATTCCTCACAAGAACTCATGGTATAGGCACTATCATTAGTTACCAATAAATATTAAATACAGAGGTTAACGAGCTTGCCCAAGGCTATACAGCCATTAAACAGCTCATTTGGAACCATAACCTAAGAAGTCTTCTCAATCTGTGTTTCCGACCACTCTCCTGTGCTCATAACTGAGGTATTTCTGATACCTTAATCTCAGCCGGTCTGTAGTAGCGCCTGTTGGGATCCTCCAGTGACGTTCTATATCCATCCCTCAGGAAACGCTTAAAGCCGTATTTTCCTTTTAGTTTTCTCACCACTTTGTCAAGTGTCTGGCTGAACAGCACCTCATCATCCAGGGCAAATGCAGGGTAACTGATGCAGGGGAGCAAGGCAGCGTCTGTGTTCTGGGGTCAGTAAGAAAGAGATTGCAGGTGTCTGCAGCCACGCGCTCACCACAGACAGCCCAAGGAGAATCTTAGAAATGGAGAGTCGAAAGAGGTCATCCAACTGACCGTGACTCTGCTCCATTTCATGGGAGAATTGTTCCTACATTATGCTTCAGTGGACCCAGTAGAGGAGATAAAACTTTATTCATTAATAAAGAGAATTTTCAAAGTTCAACACTGGACTCAAACTTTAAAATACTAATTAAAGCAGTATATAAAAACTTAACACTACCCAAGTAGGTTGACATACACTTGCAATCCTAGCACTCGGAGAGGCTGGAGCTGAGGCAGGAGGATTGCAAGTTCAAGTCAAGCCACAGCAATTATGGACTTACTGAGACCCCATCTCAAATTTTTAAAAAGTGTGTGTGGCAGGGGCTGATGATATAGCTCAGTGCAGAGGCCCTGGATTTAGTCCCCAGGGCCACCACCAAAACCCACTAATAGTCATTACCACTTAGTTTGTCACAGCAATTTGTTTATAAAAGTAAAAAAAAAAAAAATTAAAGAGTGAACACTGAATAAATTTGCAGTCTTAAAATTTACATTGAAGAAACAGTTAAAATATATATGATAGAAATTTCTTTATTGATATGAGCAGATATATTGGTAGGAACAAAATGTTTACTCATAGACCTAGGGTAACAATCATTATAAACAATATTGTTCTAGGATTATAAAATAAAAATACTATATATATATATATATATATGAATATGCATAAAAACATGTGGAAACATGTATCATTAAATGTTATCACCCTAAGATTATATCTGACAGGGAGAATAAAGAGGTGGTATATTATTAAATAAGCAAATAATGCTTATTTATGGTCTTTTCTTTATCATAATCTTACACTGCTTTCATAAAAGTTATTTCTAAACATTTATGTTACTCTGTTTTGGGTATTTTTAACAGACTAGAATCACAAAAAATCCCTAGAAAAGTGTGCAGTCAGGCACAATAAGGATACATATGCATCAGTGAACGAAAAAATGTAAGTCTAATGAGAGAAAAGAAACAGGAAGGAAATTTTATTTAAAAGTAAGACTGCAAAAAAAAAATACTGCATAATTGATGAAATGTAGTTTTCTAACACTCAATAACAAAAATGATTCATTTGGCATAATGTTGCTTCTTTCCCAAAAGAAAAATGCTAATTTTTCCACTGTCTTACAAAAGATTCCGGCTGTACCCACAAGTGTTCGCTTCCCAACACTTCCGGAGGCCACAAGAATGAGGGGCAAATCTACCTGACTCATCTGTCGGGATCACTCCTAATGTTTTGGAGTGCTTTCATAGGGAATTAATATATAACTATAGAAAACTGTAACTGATAGTTCGCTGCAATGTACTGTGAAACATCTCACGTGAGATCTTGATTCTCGGGGTAACAGTGAGCACAGAGTCTGCCGGTTGCGATTGTGAGCATCAAGATCCACAAATATAACTGACCACGAGCAGCCCTGTAAGGAGAAACAGAAACACATTTGGAGGCCTTCAAGCCACTTGGCATTCTTACTGTGAAAAAATTCACAAAAATACTAACGCTGACTGCATTTGACTACGGGATTACTGAGATTTGAACTTTCTGAATACTTTCAGTATTTCTCAAATTTCTTGCAATAAAAGTATTAATCATATAATAACAAAGTTATTTTCACATATTCTCTTGGTTTCCTTATAAATCAAATATATGCCATAATTACATTTATTTTAATGAAAATACAAATACAAGTAGGTTAATATGAAAAGGAATAAAGCAAGAGATAATCTGGATTCATAAATTTGCATTGTACATTCTCAGAAACAATGTTGATTATATGATCAAGCCAAATAAATTTAAATACAATCTAGAATTATACATTAAAATATGAAGAGAATTTCAACAATAATGTAAATAACCTTAGGTGTTATTCACTATGTGTGAGGCACCTTGTATTTCTCGCAGCTTATCTAATTAAATCCCCACATGTAGGTATTATTTCTATTTTACTAAAAAGAACACTATGCCTTAACTCAACAGAGCAGGGGCATAAAATCAAGTTGTACACAGAAGCTTATGGCTTAACCACTAGGTTATACAGTTATCATGCGAAAAGAAAAAAAATCTTGCAAATAAGAACAAAAAGCCTAAAATAGAATGACAGATATGTGAGGCAAATCTGGTGACTCATGCCTTGTAATTCCAGCACTCTGGGAAGCTGAGGAAGGAAGATGGAAAGTTGGAGCCAGCCTGGGCAATTTAGTGAAACTTTACCTCAAAATGAAAAATAAAAAAGGGCTGAGAGTGTAGCTCAGTGCAAAGGCCCTGGATTCAATCCTTACTATAAACAAAACATAACATTACATGCGCAGCAGAAAATATCAATTGATCTGGTAAGATGTGAAAATGTCTTTACCATTTATCTATTAATCCCTTCCACATTCAATAGCACAGTTGTAAGTAAACATGACTTTCTTTTCCTGAAGAGCTAAATATTTGAGAAGCGAATGAAATGAGAATACGAATATTCCTCCCATTACAAGAGAATAGTCAAAAATAGGTGTGGAGAAACAGAACTATCATACATTTCATGTTGCTTCAATACCACTTTCTGAACCTTATCCCAGTTCTGTCCAGCTTCAAAGATGCACTTACCCTGAAACTAACATACCTGATATCAATCACCTAGAGTGAAACTTCAAATCAAATAGCACCAGAATTTAGACCCAAAGATCAGACTGACTAGTTGTATATTTCTCCTGTTAACTTGCTTTCATGCACAAGTATTAGCTTACAGAGTGACTTCTTGCTCATAACATCATTTTTTACAAACATCTTTAACTCCAGCAAGTAAATTAACAGATGAACAGGGAGTGGGTGATGCTTCACTGTCTTTCCTATTATTTGACAGTCCCAATCTCCCATCTTTATTTGTTCCACAAAGTGTCACCCAGTAGCTCCTAAAATACTATGCATTCTGCTTTGTGGGAAACAAGGAAGGTTGAACTGTGATCTCAAGGAACTGACTCAGGCAATGTCCACTCCAAGATAATCATTAAACAAGACAACTATCAAAGAAAAATACACATGGCAATGCACAACTAAACACCATGCAAGTAGCTTACATGGAAGAATAATAATTATAATGAGTCCCTACAGAAGCAGAGAAGGTGAAGATCAAAGCTCAAATCTGAATTTTTTGAGAAATAAATGCAAACAGAATAGTTATAGCAAAACACCCAGAAACTAAATGGTGTAATATGTTAGGAGCCTATTACACAAAATAATAGCAGCTATAATTTATCCTGAGGCTAATAATGAATAAAATTAATTGCATGCCAAATCACCTGAAATTGAATCTTTAAAAGATGCAATCTAAATAGGATAATTTATAAATAATGAAGTAAAATGACAAATTTGGTAATTCTCCCCATTATTTGATAATGTAAACAGCCAGCTTGTATTGTCTGGCCAGAAATAATCTAAATTCATCGAAGTGTTAAGGTCCCAGTTTTCCTCTGCTAGGCTCTAAGAAATATGCTCAAATGGGAAAATTAACCTCATAATATTATTATACTGTAACAATGAGATCAAAGGTTAGTTTTCTATATTGTTGGGCTGTCTTCTCACAATAATATACAGTACCATGCTTTAGGCATTGTGGCCCAGATTTCCAGGGGGGTAAAATTACCCAAGGTCTTGGGCAATTATTCCCCATTCAAAAGCAAGTCTTCAAAAAAGTCACCAAGGACAGTACATACATGGAATTAATTATCATCTACTTTAAATCATCAGACACATTAATTTTAGGCCTGCAAATTTCAAAGGAAGCTAGATGTCTGCATCACTTTGAGCACTTAGCATAATATGAGCAGTCTCTGTAGTCATCACCTTCTAAACTCAGCTTATTTGTTATTATCTTGAGTTCATCAATCAAAAGCAAGAATATGAAAGGTTACTTTATAGGTATACATCACTTCAGAGTATCTGATTAACTTTGGTTATTTGATCTTCACCTTCTATTTCCTGCACTAATCTCTTGACTCAACCAGAAGAGACTATCTTATAACTGATTTTGTTTTTGTTCTAATAAATGGACTAGATGATCCTACATGACCACTGTCAAGGGGACCAGTTTCAATGGCAGGGAAGTACCATACTCACACTTGCACCTCTCCCCTCGATCCTCATGACCAGAACAGATACTTTTGAGATGGTTCCTAGGGCCAATGGTACCATCTGTGACCATGTGACACTGCTAATCAATGGTCTCAATTAAAAGTGAAAGTCATTTGAAGGATTGTCTGAGCCTCTTTTTTCTATTTTAATCACTCATCTGAACTTTCTGCCCTCGCCTACAATAAAAATAAAAAGCTAGTAGATCTCATTCTGGAAATCAGACCGGACCACCAAAGCATTATCTGGAGATTTCTCTTCCCTCTGCAGTACTAGGCTGCTCCTTAGTTCTGTGGCACAGCTTGGAGAACAGTGCTCTTCCAGAAAGGATATTTACAGAGGGAAACTCTCCCTTATACCATGGTCATAGCAGCAGTGGCTGTGTAAACAGTCAGCTTTTGCTTCCTGACCCACAGGTTGTTTCCAGCAGCCCCTCTCACAATCAAGGGTTCTCTCCCTTATATGAAATGCTGCTCCCATGCTACAGTACAGATTAAGCTGCACCTCAAGATTAATTCTCTGGGTCCAAGAAGAGCAGAGCTAGACTCAAATCTAGGAATCGCAAAACTGTTGCTTATTACATGACATTTTATACTGTAAATCCTGATTTAAATATCATCAAATAGTACTTTAAGAACATCTAAATATATTTATCACCGTATTCATATAGAATGTATTTGAGACCCTGATATAATGTAAGATTCCTTTATGGAAGACTCGAATACGCTTCTAAATGTGGCACTGCCCCAAATTAACCTTTATTATTAGCAGAACATTAAAGAAATCAGGTCATTTTATCATACTATATTCTTAAGTATCCCAAAGAAAAAAATCCTAAAAAATAGTTTCACAGCAGAGATTTAAATAATGTTTCTCTTGAATAATAAGGAAAGTGACTATTGAAAAAAAGGAGAAAATAGAGAAGCATATAATCATAACTAAAGCTAAATGCTTTTGCCACCCACCAACTGACCATAAAAAGTAACATATCATTTGTTTTATCTAATATACTGAAGTACAAAACAGCACACTATTTGTGCAGTATATAGATACCTGCTTCAGAAGTTCAATATTCATCACCCAGAAAATGGCACATGGGTTTTCAGAGAAAGTGAACAGCTCTCAAATGACAAAGGAAGAACACATCCAAAGTCTGAGAGATCCCACAATAGTTGGCCATCTAGATTCATCATTGGGTGACTTTGGTGTAATTCTTAGCCCTGCCCTTCTGCTGTGCCATCTGAGAAAAGCTACTTCAAACTCTGACCATTCAGTTTGAGAGAACCTTTCCACCTCCAAAGATCCATGACATTCTTGAGTTCACATCAACAGGAGATAAATGTTTTGAAAGCTCTAACTTAATTTATTTAAAGACACATGATCAGATCTTCTAAGATACTATACCAATAGCGTCTGGAAAGAAATAAATTCTCATATGATCTGAAATCCCCACCCAAATATCAGGGTTTTTTTTTTTTTTTAAGATTTTTTACTTGAATAAACAGAATTTCTTTATGGCAGTTCTTCTCCCTGTCACTGACTTGTAGTAACAGGACATCTTACATGCAGTAACATGATAAAATGATTTAAGACTCAGAAGATCCCACATTATTTTTACATGTGCTATTGTTTAGCAGGCACATTATCATTTGAACTAGTATAGAGGTGGGGATATTAACATTTGCAAAGTCAGGTTTCTGGGACTGGAGGTATCGCTCAATGGTACAGCACTTAACTACTACACATGGACCCTGGATTTAATGCCCAGCCCCACCAAAAAGAAAAAAAAATCAGATTTCTACAATATTCCTCATCAGAGGAAAGGACACAAGAAAATTTGTAAAACTAGGGCACCGATATGATAATGGGAGATGAAGAGGCTCTATTTGCAAATGTAGTATCTGCGTGGCTAAAGGAATAAGATATTCTTTACTTATATTCCAATCTGAAATAATCAAATGGTAGTCCATGTGGCAAATATTTGATGTATAGCTATGTTGGAAACAGATATAACCTAAGCAAGGCAAAAATTAACTCTGCTTAG
Source organism: Dinomys branickii (assembly GCA_004027595.1). Classification (NCBI taxonomy): domain Eukaryota; kingdom Metazoa; phylum Chordata; class Mammalia; order Rodentia; family Dinomyidae; genus Dinomys; species Dinomys branickii. The sequence continues at coordinate 134,435 of PVLD010002291.1, forward strand.
AGTAGCTGTTCTTATCTTTGGCTGCACTTTAGAATTCCAGAACAATTTTTTAAAATCTCGATGCTAAGCTTTCCTCCTACACCAGTTAAATCAGAATCCCTGGGGGAGAAGCTCAGACATCAGCATTGTTTTTTAAATTCCTCATATGATTTCAATGTGCACACAAGATTGAAAAATTGGCTGAGGAACAGAAGTCCTGATAAACAAATGCAGTTGTTTTAGAATTACAGCTAAGTGACCTATGAAAGCCTCTGGGAAAATCAATGCCTTGAGGCTAGGTAGAATTGGAAAAGATAATTGTGCCTACGTGCATAGGTGTATATGGACGTAGGAGGTACCTAGAGACATGGAAGTAACCTGCACTAAGGCTCAGTTACGTCAAAGGAAATGGTATGACCACAAATAAGAGCTGGACATTATTGTATCACAGTCAACCCGGAGACACTTAATTTCACTCAGTTCACTATCTGGTATGCCCTAGAAGCCATCCTCACAGGATTCATATTTTTCTAGACTGTTGCTACACTGCTCTGATTTATGAAATTCATGATGCATTAGTGTCTGTGAGATGCTCTCTAGAGGACTTTCAGTCTAATTTCTTCATTTCCCCACTTAGTATTACCTATAATTCATTAATAATAGTAAAAAGAGATAACATTTACTGAGGGTTTAATCTCTTTTCGGGGGGGTAGGGTTTAATCTTTACCAAGCTTCTGCTATATTATACAGTCCACCAAAAATGTACAGATTAAGGCAAGAAAAACTTGTATGATACATATTTTAATACCAAATTTACAGAGACATAATGGGATTCTTAAAAGTTATCTTTGGCCTCTACAATTATAAGAAGTACTCAGAGTGCTGGTCTCTAGCTTCCAGACACTTATTAGTACAGCAAACTGCTGATGTGCGTATACTTTTTTTTGGCAGACTCTTTTGTTGCCCGAAAACCTTTTGGGTTAGATCCGATTACTATTATCTCTACCTGTTTTAGAAGAGGACGCTGAGACAAGGATAAAGGCATACAGCGATCTTGTCCTAATAATAAAATGCTATTCTTTAATTCACTGTCTATTTCCCTATCTATCCATCCATCCATCCATCCATCCATCCATCCATCCATCCATCCATCTATCCATCCAGTAATATGCAAAGTGGATGAACCAGGGTTAATTCTGGTGTACCCAGATGAGGTACGATTCTCCTCCCAACCCTGTCTGTAGTTATTCCTCATATTCTAGGTATAACTAGAACCCATATTTCAGAGGCAGTTACATATATAAGGAGGGGGAGAGAGGAAGTTGTGATATCATATTACAACTTGAAACTTTCTTAAATTCAAGATTCCAGATACACAGTCTTATAACTGCCACACATCTGTGTGATTTCCTAAAATGTATCTTCATTGACTTGGGATTTTAATAGCGTTAATTACGAGTTAGAAAGTTCACATTGCTTTGCCATTTTGGGAATCTTTACAAAAACTGCTAAAAAAAAAATTAGCCTACTTCTTCATCCACAATAACATTTATTCCTACATTTTATTTCCTTCCATTGATAACTCAATCTATGGTCAGTTGATTAGTTTCTTTAATGTAAGAACTAGTTAACAATTTTATGAAAATGTAAAGTGACCTTTAGACTTTTCCTTTTACCCCCAAGTAAATGAGACTGTAAGTCTCTCACACAGTAAAGGTTAAAGTTAGGATCAAAATTTCCTATTATCAGATTGCATACATTATACAAACTCCCCTCTGCACTGCATACACTAAATTGAAGTCAATGTGAAAAATGACATGGAACATATATGATACATAATGCCAGGAATATTAAAAAAGAATGAAGCCCCAAACAAATAAGAAACTTGAGGGAGTTATTGAACCTAAACATTAGATTTATAAAAAGACGTTTATAAGAATTCATGTTTTTGTAGTAAAAAAAGTAAAATTTAACTGCAGATAATTTTCAAAGGAAAAACTGTCCAAGCACAGGCTGCTACTTATATTTCAGGCATTTAATGATTATATACAAATGACTTTGCTAATGAATACCAAAATTAATTAAACACACAATTCAAATAATCAAAGGCTTCTTTTATTTACCTGGTTGCCAAAAAGGTTGAATCCATTAATTGCCTCTAGAGCAGCTTTTGCTAAGCCAATAGAGCTAAAAGAAAAAAAAAGGAAATAATTACTCTGAAATGTCTAGCCACAAAATAAGAATCATTACCTGATGAATAGTCACAAGAAAGTTTTTTATTAACACATAATAACTTCTACAAGAGAACGATATTTAAGGGATACCATTCTGACATCTCACTATTTTAATTTTTCTTTTAAATAGTGATCAGCTGGGAAAAATATTTCTAGGTTCACCTTGATATAGGCTATCGGTCATTCTACTGATGGGAGCAGTTTTAATTTCAGTTTCATTTCTATTCACTAACTCAAGGAAAAAAATGAACGTCAGAGGAATGTATATTACGAAGACGCACCAAGTAATGACCAGGTTGGGCATCATTAGTTCAGGTCAGTGTAACAGAGCTTTTCCGATGTCAATTCTGAGCTTTAAAGATGAGTTTGCATATCATACAGTTATTACAGAGTGTGGTTTAATGTATCCACTCAAATATTCTTTTTCTGGGATCCAATAAAATAGGCATTATTTTATGCTCACAAAATACCTGATCACTATGCCTCTTACTTTTTGTAATAAAATGAGCAGTATTCCTTTCCATATCCTACTCCTTTGGCCTTTCAAATGCCACTTATAATACTGTTAGAGAATGGGATGACAGATTTTATTAAAAATAATACAATGCACCTTTAAAAAGTTTAGATCTAATCTCCAGCTGACTTATTATAAGTTTTTGTCGCACTCACAGCACCTGCACACACATTAACATCACTAGAAATGGATGAGCTGTCATCAATCCAGGACCCTCTGGATCTGTGATCACCAGTGCTGCTCCCAGAGCCACAGCAAGCATTCCACCTGGGAACTTGGTGTGGCTCCCACGCTTCTCTGGAGCAGGGCCACTAGTCAGTGCAAAGGAGCCCCCAAAAGCAGAAGAGCCCCCAAAAGCTCAGGGCTAGAGCACTTGCCTAGAATGTACAAGGCCTGGGTTCCATCCCCATTACTGAAAGAGAAAAAAGAAAGAGCCTTTCCAGGTGTCTCAGTGTACTTTAAATCTCACAACCACGGACTGGTAAAGAGCTTGCCCAACATGCATAAGGTCCTGAGTTCAATTTCTGGCACTGCCAAAAAAAAGAAAATCGGAAACCCTTGTTTAAGCCAGTCATGTCATCAAGATTTACATTTTTAAAGGTTGTTTACATAACCATTCTCAAAGAAGGATTACTTTTACTATGGGATAATAAGTAAGTCAGGTGGTTTTTCTAAAGATACATGAATGGGAAATGGAGTAGGCATAATTTTCCCTATTCTCACTAGGTACAACTGAAAATATAAGAAGGCTCAGAAGGATGAAGAGGGGACTGACTGTGAACTTCAGGACTCTAGGAACAACACTATGCTAAGCTCCCTGGCCTCCCTTTTTGCCTAATCCACACCAGACAATAGCTAAATGACAATCAGGAAATGCCAGTAGGGGAACTGCAAAACAGAACCAATAAAAGTCAGTCTTTAATGGATCAGAAAAAGTGCAGTCTAGCAAAATAGAACACCTTTAAACAATATCCATTCAGAAAACACTGTGATCCTCTTCAGCAAAGGCTGGGTGGGAAGCCCAGACTTCTACAACATGAATCTACCACGAGGTACCATGCTCAGTCTAACCCTCTCAGCCATGCAGATGCCAGAGAAGCATACAAAGGAGATCCAGATTTCCACTCCATTACAGCAGCAGTGCTCCCTTCACAGCCCTTCTCCACATTTTGCTATCAGTGGAGACTACATGGAGAGCTAAGGCTTCTGCTCCCGTAAGTAAGTAATGAGGTGAACCTCTCTTTGGCAAGGAAATCTAGAGAAGTAGCATAACTTTTGTCTAATCACACAAATAGAGGCCAACTAGGAACCAGTAATGAGGCACTGCTACCCTTCCCAGCCAGGAAGTATCACTGAAGGCTAGCTAGGGAGCTAGATATTTCACCTAGACCCAGGAGGAATGAAGGGTCCCCTCACCCCCAAGTAATAACAAAAACCTTGGTCTCATATTCCTACCTGGCTGTAAAAAGATGATCTTTCTTAACTTTCCTTGTCAGATTGTATATTTCTCTCTCTCTCTCTCTCTCTTTATATATGTACCACACATATATAATCTATATCTATCTATCTCAGAAAGTCAAAATAAAATGCAAGGGCTTATCATATATAAGATGTCCAGGTCTCCATCAAAAACCAGTCTTCATACCAAGAAGGAAGAAGGATTCAAACCAAATGAAAAAATACAATACAGGGTAACATTCAGAAGATGGTATTATCATCATGCAACAAAGATTTTAAAGCAGCCGTGATGAAAATTCTTCATTATGCCATTATAAACATGCTGAGACAAATTATAATTCTTCATTATGTAATTATAAACATGCTTTAACTAGGAAACAAAGTCTCAGCAAAGTTTTTAGAACTAAAAAATACAGTAATCAAAATAAAGAGCTCAGTGGATGGTTTCAATGCCAAAAGGAGACAGAAGAGGAATAACTAACCCATGTAGACATGGACATCTAGTTGTCCCAGTACTAGTTGTCTCAGTACTCACTGAGCAGAGTCTTTGAACTATCAACTGATCATACATATATGGGTTTATTTCCGGACTTTAGTTCTACTCCATTGATCTTTGTATCTATCCTTGTCACAACCAAAGCATCTCAGTTGTTGTAACTTTGTAGTAAGTTATGAAATTGGAAAGTGTGAGTCCTTTAACTTTGTTCTTTTTCAAGGTTATGTGGGGTATTAGCTACTCAGGTAGCTGAGGCAGGAGGATCACTTGAGCCCAAGAGTATAAGGCCAACCTGGACAACACAGCAAAACATCATTTCAAAAAACAACAACAAAGAAGGAGAATATAGTATGGTTTTGGGAAATTATCTTTCAAATACAATAGTATTACAAAGGAAACAAACACTGTACTTATAGTAGAGTAAATATTTATTGATTACCTCCTAACTCCTTTTCCCCAACAGAATGGTTAAATACATGCTATAAATTCAAAAACATGAATTTTATATCCAGTGGTCATTTAAATCTCTGGCAACAGAAAACTATTTAACAATCCAAATACATACATTCCTAATTTTATATTTATGTGGCATTATAATATTTGCAACTGGCATTGTAATATTTAAATCTTTTAATGGCATAAGGCATTCTCAAAAACTAAATTATTCTATTATTAGGTATGGAATATATTAACATTTGGTGACTATGTTAAATAAAGCATACACTGATTTCATTCTTCCAAGGTGATATCATAACATCTTATGTTCTAACATTCACTTCAGAGGGCTAAGATATAGCAATATTTGCTTGGAAGAACTTTGTAATAAAGTGACATTATATAAATCGAAACTCCTCAAAAAAAATGTTGGGGTTTGGCTTAGGTACCTTATAACCCATCAGGAAATCTGTAATAGTAACTGGTAAGAATGAAAACTAAATTCACAATTTCCTGCTCAAAACAATACTCCCTCAACTACCCAATCATATTTGAGGAAGAAAAAGGAGTTTTCAGCACTATGGTTTTAATGGGTGTTCATAAATTGTTCAGAATGCCCAAAACACATAAAACGAACAATGGATAGCCAAAAGCATCTATCATAATTCAATGATTGGGACATTCAAATGACTTAAGAAGACTAAATAATTACTTCAAATAATAAGCACTATATAATTTAAAACGGTCACTTAAACAGTAAAATGGTGCTATCGTAGTCAATACTAATTTTCTTTGCTAGGAAAAATAACAACATAAAACTTGAAAACTATAAAAATTGGATTTTAATTATTTTTACTTCTAACACTGTCTTTATACTGCAACAAAAGACTCAATAAAGAAAAGAAGAAATTATACTGTTGCATGTAAAGTTTTCCTAAGAAATCAACATGTCAGATTGGGGATGCAGCTCAGTGACACAATACATACTTGTTATGTGCAAGGCCCTGAGTTTGATTCCTAGCACTAAACAAAGAAACAAATGAAGTTAATGTTTCAAAATGTTCTTTCTATTTTATGAAGTACAGTTTTTCTTTGTTTCACAATAGCCAAAAAAATCAAAGTGAGGGGGTGGGATTCACTTCATATTTCATATGAAAAACTAGTCTCTTCATCAAAATAAAGAGGCATAATATTTAAAGGTAGCACAAAAGGAGCAGAAATATCTTTATATTAAGGGAGAAGGGGAAGTTTCAAGAATAAGATATTTACTTGAATTAAACTTTGAAAGTCTGAGAAGATTGCTTGAATATATAACTATAGGTTTAAGAATCAATGCTACAATAAATAGAAAGCAAAATTACATACAGAAGAAAATGTAGTTTTAATTGTAAAGCATATGGGTATTTATTAAAGGATCTAGAAGTTGAACAGGAGACAGAAAGAACATTAATGTAGTTCTAGACATTGTGGAGAAAGTGAAAAGAGAACACTGCTTGAGAAAAGTCAATGCAACAGAAGAATCAAGCCTGCAATGAATGATTGCTCAGGAAACATTTCAGGACAATCACAGGGAATTTAGAGCAATAGACACTTTTACTGAAGTCCAGGGAGGGTTGAATCTGCTGTTAGAAGGAGATTCTGATAAATGAAAGAAAAGTACTATGTAGAAAAAAAGTTCTAGAGTTTACCTAAAAAATAATAAATAATTCAGCAATTTGGACTGAGAGGATAAGAGCAAACGAGTTGAAAGAGGGTAGATCAAGAAGGGACTGACTGAAGCACTAAGCTCAACTTGGTACTGATCTATGAACAAAGATAACCTTGAAACCTACTTTTTTTACCAAGACTTCTTTTAAACTTAGAACAACTTTTTAAAACTTTAAACTTTGTAATATAGTAAAAAGAACTTAGAGGGGCTGGGGATATAGCTCAGTGGAATAAGCGCTTGCCTAGCAAGCGCAGGGTCCTGAGTTCGATCCCCAGTACCGCAAAAAAAAAAAAAAAGAACTTAGAATTTTGGGGCCAATTACCTGGAATTCAGTTCTGGTTCTACCACTTACTGACTTGCATGATTTAAAGAGGCCAAGGGAAGATCATAAAGTCTTCCCAATGCTAGTTCACTCTGATAGAGGGGCAGTAATGTCCTCTGCCCCTTGAAATACATATCCTTTAACTGTTCATTGCTGTAGACTGCAACTACCAATATTAAGGCCTGTGGCACACAGACAGTAAAATAAGACTCTCAATTGCAGAAAAGTACAAGTGTGTGTTTCAGGGGCTCTGGGATAGAAATCTACCTTGGAACAGGGTGTGACTTAGAAGGGCAGTTACCAGTGTGGCAATGGAAGTAGAAGCAGTCACTTGGCTGAGGCCTCAGTGAGCACCACAACAAGCATCAGACTGTGAATTGTTTTCTCTCTGCCTCCTGCTAAGCAAACTGTATTCACCAAAACAGGAAAAGTAGCAGAGAAAGTCAAAAGGCAAAGAGATATATAAGTATTTATAGCAAGTACTTCTACAGACAGTGTCTGACTTATGATAGTTTACAATGATTTTTCAATTTCACAAGTATGTAGGAGTGATAAGCATTCACTAGATATCACACTTTGAATTCTGATCTTTTCCCAGGATGGCAGTGTGTTATATGATATTCTCACAACATTGGGCATTAGCAATGAATCACAGTTCCAGTCAGTCATGCTGCCGGCAGGGCTAACATCCAATACTCCACAGTGTGCTATGCTGCTGTGACATTTGATAGGTTAGGTGTATTACATGCATTTTTGACTTACAATATCCTCAGCCTACCATGGGTTTACCAGGAAGTAGTCTTCATCTAAGTGAAAGAGCAACTGTGAATATTAATTCAAGCAGTCTGCAATTACAAGATTAACACATGGATATAGCAAGGCTATTGCATTAAGCAGTAAAAAAACTGATCTAGCTAGGCCTACATATTTCAGGGTATTTTATAATGGCAACAGACTAATAGTTGTGACTTGAACCCTAGCTTGAATCAGCCCTTCATTCTACTACATATTCCTAAAAGATACTTGCCCCTCAACACCAATGTCATCCCTGTGTCCACAGGCACTGTAAAACTCAATTCTATAATTTCGAAGTTTACCTGGCTTACAGAGGATTAATATCTAAATATTAATATCTAAATATTGACCCCCACTCAAAAAATAAAAGATCCAATCAACAGATGGGCAACTCAAATAGGTACTTCTCAGAAGAAATATTGTAAAGACAACTTTAAAACTTGACATTGGATTTAAGGATGGGCCAAAACAGATCAGCTGCTTCCCATAATTAGAAAATAACAAAACTTAGCCAGCCTTGGCTTCCAGCACCAGCAGCAGCTTATAAGATAAGTGTAACTCAGCCTGACAGCACATCTAGTCATGTTAGCTAGTTTCAAGGGCTTATCACCAAGAGAGAGACCTGGCTCAGTCTTAGACTATGATGGACTCTCCCTGCTTACCCTAGCCCTGACCTCCTTGTTATATGGTAGTAACCTCCCAATTAACTTGCTTAGAATAAGTCTCCCTAGCAGTATATGACAAGACAATGTGTAACCAACTGTAGAATATCCTCTTACCTGTCTTCTGTACTTCCTTCTAACAACCTATGTAAGTGACTGTTTAACCCTAAGATGGGGCTGGTGATTTGGAACTGAGATTCCCACCAGTCCACTAGCGCAAATAAAGCTGTTTGCCTTCCAAATGCCTCAGTGCTGAGTGTCTTTTATCTGATATGGTCCTGATCAAGTCACAACAATACAAACAGTCAATTAACACGTGAAAAAATGTTCAACATTGCTAGCCATTAGAGAAATGCAAATTAAAATAACATTAAGATACCATCTCACTCCACAGAGAATAGCCATCAACAAGAAATCAAATAATAACAAATGCTGGTGAGGCTGCAGAGAAAAAAAGAACCCTCCTAAACAGTTTATATGAATCAGTATGGAGATTCCCAAAAAACTAAGACTAGAAATTCCATTTCATCCAGCTATTTCCCTTCTAGGTATTTTCCCAATAGAGAATGCCATCATATTACAGTTATCTACGCATACTCATGTTTATAGCATCATAGTTCGTAATAGCTAAACCTTAGAGGCAGGTTATATGTCCATCAGCAGATGAATGGATAAAGAAAATGTGGTATTTATACACATGGGAGTACTACTCTGCCAAAGAGGATAAATCTGAGTCATTTATAGGAAAACGGGACGCATTTTGAGGCAATGTTAGTGAAATCACACACACAAGCTTAAATATCACATGGTTTCTCTTGTAGAGAAACCCAAAGTATAAGTAAATTAAAGAGCTAAATAAAAGGTAACAGGAAACAGGAAAATAGATCTTTTGCAAGTGGGAAGGGGATCAGGAGATGGAGGAACAAGAGAAGGGGAAGTAAAAAGAATTAAGACATGTACATGTACCAACTCCCTGTAATGAATGTAATCATTATGTACTACACATATGAATTAATAAAAATAAAAACTTAAAAATGTGTGTGTGTGTGTGTGTGTGTGTGTGTGTGTGTGTCTTAGTCACTTTCTCACTGCTAGGACTCAATCCCCAAAGACTGACAATTTAAAAGAGGAGATTTATCTTTGCTCACATCTAGAGTTGGCTGGTGTCAAGGCAGAACAGCATGGCAGAGAGGCATGGAAGAGGACAGCTGGCAGCCCGGCAGCAGAGAGCTTTGGGGATGGAGCCAGGAAAGGAGACGCACCCTTCCAGGGCACACCCACAGTGACTGCCTCTTACGGGACCACACCTCCTAGCAGCAAAAAAGCACTAGATCCCTACAATCTAATCCTCTTCCAAAAGCCCTGCCTGTAAGCATAGGAGCCTCTGGGGGAACATCTGGACATAAAGCACAACAGTACCCTGTTGGCTCCAGAGATGACACATCCAAAATAGGACGGCTTTGCATACACTCAAAAAACATCTGCAAAAAAGTTTTCAGTTTTTTGTTTTTGGCAATTATGAAGTTTAACACCATGAACAATTAGAAGATCAATGTTAAATATACAAGATGTGATCAAAAGATAGGGGAAAGTTTAAATTTTAAAACCTTATTCATGTAACAGACACACTGCTATTAATCCCCCTGAAAATATAGCCCCTTGCTTTGAACACACTTATCTCATCTTTCCTTCCACTTTCTTTTTTTCATGAAATAGGATCTTGCCATGTAGTTTAGGCTGGTCTTGAATTCCCTCTGTAGTCCAGGCTGGCTCTAACTTGTGGTGCTTCTCCTTCCCCAGCCTCCTGAGTGCTGGGATTACAGGTCACTTTCTAAAGCATTTCTGGAAGTCCTCTTTCCTATCTTTTCAAGATGTGATTAAAAAATGGTGAATGCTACTGCTGCAAAAGAAAGGCAGGCTTGTAAAAACACTGTGGTGTTGCCCTCATCCACCTCATTTGCTGCAACCGTGCAACACCTGGCTCTTCGTCACAGTTGGTCACAAAATGACCATGAAAGGGAAATGTTTCAAACTGATTCAGGACACTGAGGTAGCAACTAAAGACACTCATGAAAGAGAACTTGCAGAACTGTTCTGAAGCTACGAACAATGGCATAAGTGTGTTTGAAGCAGGGGAGAGTGTTTTGAGGGATATTAATGGCAATGTGTCTTTAAAATGTAATAAATTCTATAAAATTTAAACATTCACTATATCTTTTGAACACACCTCACTTAAAACATATCAAAATCTAAATGGCAAACTTGATTTCCCATCCATTTGAATAAAATTGGCCTGCTACAATTAAGATTAATTTTGCATGCAAAAGATAGCAAAGAACATCACAGCCCTGGTGTGTAGCACACATCTATAATCCCCCCACTCTAAAGGCTGAGAGCAGGAGGATTTCAAATTTGAAGTTAGATGAGGCAACTTCGCAACTCAGTGAAACTCTGCCTCAAAAAAAAAAAAATTAAAAAGGAAATGTAGCTCAGGGTGAAGGTCCTGGATTCAATTCTAAGAACCAAAAAAAAAGAAAAGCATACAATGATTTTCCAATCCTTGAAATAAAATCTTCGGTGATGCAAATTAAAGAACAGCACCTCAGGACAAGCTGGAGTCTTTATTTTTTGTGAGGGACACCCTTACTTCGTAGGGTTAATGTTAACTTTTCTGAGTTTATTAGTTTTTTTGTTCATTTATTTGTTTACTGTTTCATGCTCGCTTCAGCAGCACATATACTAAAATATTTGTTTACTCTTCTGCAGTAATGGGGACTGAACCTGGCACTGAGCTACATAACTTCCCCCTCTATTTCTATTTTTAAATTTTGACACAAGGTCTTTATTAAGTTGCTAAATTGCCTGGGCTGGGCTTGAACTTGCAATTTTCCTGCCTCAGCCTCCCAAACTGTTAGTATTACAGCTGAGCACCAACACACCTGGCTTTCTTATATGCAAAAAACTCCTACTTTTCAGCATATTATTTATACTGCAAATAATAGCAGAGGACCCAGACAGACACAATATTAGATGCTTCTTAAGAAGCAAGAATGTGATCATTGTAAACACTACAAATGGAAAATTTTAAAATAAGCTTATCAGATTACTTTCTTGTAATTTAACTGGTAATCTGGAATGCTGAGAACTTAATCTGGAAGATGGCTGGAATATAACTTTATCTTACTATTTTTAGTATTTCAAATTTAGTTTCTGAAGTGAGCTTTCTCACAAAATTTTCTGAACTCTTTACTGATTTCTACTATTCTGCTCTGTATGTAAAAATGTCGCACATGGATCACAAAACTTTTGAGAAAAGGTTTGTACATTAGTTTACCAGGATATCTGACAGTTCTTTTTATTTTAATCTAGAATACACTAGTATCCTAGTCCTTACCAATGTCAGCCATTCAAAATACATAAAAAGGCCAGGGATATAGCTCAATGGCACAAGTGCTGCTTGGCAAGCACAAGGTCCTGAGTTCGATTCCGAGTACCAAAACAAACAAAAAGCATAAAAAATAACTCAATTAAGAGAACTCTGCAAAGTAAAAATTATCTTCATTTTAAAGAAGTTACCTATGCAGGGCTACATGGCCCAGATCTGAAGCTAGCTTTTAGCTTATTAAGTATATTATATTAGCTTAATTTGTTATGTTCAAAAAAACACAAAGCTGAAGATTGTTGCTAACCTGTATTTAAGAGTATTTTTCTACTTCATTTAAATCTCAATAATTCAAACTGACCTCTCCTTTAAATGACCTCTGCTAAGCTGTACATTCCTTTTTTTAAACATCTTTTAGTGAACCCTGGACAGGGCTTATTACACTATACTTTTTAGTTAAAACATAACCTTCTTAGCAGAAAATAAGGATATAAATTAAGGTTCAGTCATCAAAACTATTTCCTTAACCCTAAGAGTAAAGTAAATTCATAAATTTATAACATCAGTCATCAGCTACTGGTGCTTATTTAAACACTAAATTACAGTTCAAGATATTGATCACAACTCTTACAGAAAACATTGAATGCTAGTTAAGTTTACCAAAAGGCATGCAAATCTTGTTAGGATAAAAATCAGCTCTGCAACATGGAAGGAAATTTTAATTTCCATGCCAGGTATATACCATTGGTGTTTGGAAATTTTAAAGCATGAATGCCAAGCTGTAGATTAATGGCGAAGGCTGCATGCACATACTGACCCCCAGGGAGGTTGGGAAAGACACCCTGCTCCTTTCCTGCATCCCACTGAGTGCTGAGAGTGAACTTCTAGGCTTTGACTTTAGGTAAATTTCATTTGCACCATGCATAGAAAAATAATGCATTGAAGATTAACCAAAAAACCCCATACTTTTAGTCTATACCTTTTATTTTATTCATATTCAAATTCTACACATTCAAACAAGAACAACCAAAAATACCCCAAGAAAAAATGGCACATTACCTGGAATGTAGCTCTGTGCTGCCATTATTGTATTTGCTTCCTCTTTCCCAGACACCAAAGTCAGGTACACGGTAAACTCTTTCTACACAAAATACAAGGTTTTGGATAAAAGTGACCTAAAAAAAAAAGAAACGAAGCATAAGGGCAGTTGCAATAACAGGATGTTTATGCAACAGACCAAGAATAATTAGATACTACTTGAAATCCAAATACACTTTAGTTGCCTCTCAATGTATTTTTTAACTTGTTGAAATTCTTCTCATTGTTAGATTACTATGAATCATCTACTAGATAGTTGGTTCTTCTAGTAAAACTCACTTTCAGTCAGAACTTATACAGCACAGAAATAAAATTTTTTATCCTTTCAGTTTTCCAACTATAATTCTTCAATGATGTGTCTGTTACCATTTGAGTACTGTGTATCTTAAAAGCTAAGAAAATTATAAACACTTTTTATATGGATAATATCTGAAATCTAAAATGTCCATGCAAAATGTTAAATAAATCCAAGCTTTGGAAATCAAAAAGTATTTCTCCATCCTGCATGATGCCAGTTTCATGTTGGATCAACCCACAGCCTTGAGTCTACTCATTCTCCTGGCAGCTCATCATCATGCCCACCTTCTCAAGAGTTATAAGTACCTGTGGTTATAAACTCAAAGCTCAGTTGGAGGTGGGCTCCAACAAATGGGCCAGGAGTCATAGCTTTCAGATAAAAAATCTCAAACATTTGGCTAAGTTTATACTCTCAAAAGAACACAGAAAGCAAAGGTTATGGTCAGTTCTTATTTAATAAAAGTTTAGTCATTCAAATAAAGGCCATTTCTAAAGTGGGCTGGAAAGTCTTGACTACAGTGCTTTAAACTTAATTTTCATGTCTGGTTCAATACAGCATAAGAAGATTCCTCAATACCCTCATCACAAGATCTTTTCGAGGTGGCAACATGTGTCTCGGACCTCAACATAATTAATAAAATGTATGTACTTTTAAGAATGAAAAACTAATACACAAAATCCAAGTAAGGACTCACCAGTATGCCAGAAGATTTGAGAAATCAAAAGAAGAAAACAGACAGGATAGGAACTGTGGGAAACTCTATGAACAGAGGAGATCACAGACTTTTGAGTAATTCTTCGTCATTGTCGAGGACCTCTAGAAAGTTACTAAGCTCAGACTCAACAAGCTCACTGATCAAGAGTACATCAGGGTTAGCCTACTCAGATTACCTCACAAATGGTGAATGGCTAGAGTTTTAAATCCCTGACTCCTCAATTCCTCTCCAACAAGGACATTGTATCTTCAAGGTCAGGAACAGCCCATACATTTCAGCAAAGAAAAGATCTTAGTAGGATGTTGGGCCTTCACAGAAATAGGGCACAATGTGAGGTAATTCTAGATTTCTACAAAACATACACCTATCTCGTAAGCTCTCCACCCAAGAGTGGTACAGATCAACAGCAAACTGTTTTTTTTCTTACTCTGAATATTGCTGAGAGTCTCTACAGCTTGTCCTAGGTCCTGCTATCTTGCCTATATGCCACAAGGGGAAATTGCTGTTGTAAAAACCTGGAACTGGGGCTGGAGATGCAGCTCAATGGTACGCTGCTTAGCTATCATTTGTGAGGCTCCAGTATAGATCATAAAAACCAAGAACAAAAACCTGGTCATTTTCATGGTGTCAGACCTACCCATAGTCCTAACAGTTGTTTAGATTTTATAACACACGTATAGAAAACGCTCTATAGTTTGCCAAGGCACCAACTTTGAAACTTCAAAACAATCCAAATCCCTCTTCCATTCATGACAAGTGCCTCAAAGGTGTCACCTCTCACTTGATGCTCCTTTCCCCTCCCATTCCTTCTCTCTGCTTGGGAGGATGTCAGGACCGAGACTATACTCGCCAAAGAGGTTCTGGTGAGGCTCCTTAAATGCTAGAATTCCTGGCTAGAAAGGATTTCCGTACTCACAAGTCCTGCAGAAAAGACTAAAACATCACGCTCATGCTTGTCAGTTGTCCCCACGCCACTGTAAGCTCCCTGCGGCCAGGTCCAGTACTCACTTCTGCTCCCTGCCATATGCCTGGAGAACAGTGCCTGACACAAGGCAGATGCTCTACAAATATTTGAAGCTTGACTTTCACTTCCATCACTCCAAACTCTAGTAACTAAGTCACAAAGGATTATAAATATAATTACTATAAAAGTCCAATCACTCATCCTTCACAGATTTTATAAACTGATCATCTGTTACTTCCCGGAAGTTCCCACTTCCTCAGCTACTGACACTACATCCATCTTCCCGGTCACCTTGTCTTTTCTGCCGCCTTTCCTACTGTGAGCATCTTCACATCTCTGCCTGTCCTTCCCGTATGCGTACTTCATCCCTCCAGCAAGCTCAGTCACTATCAAAGTTTCCGCTACAGAGAGTGGTATAAGAGATGGTACCATACAACACAGTGCAAAGGCAAGAATGCCACAAGTGGAAGACCCAGTCCTGCTGTCACTATACAGCACAGTGGACTAGCTGGGAGACACGTGGTTCCTATAAAATGAAACAAATGATTTTTTTCTGTGTGTGTAAGTCTGTAATTTTGTGATTTTCCCATTCTATCTTTCAGCATTCAACACATACACTTCACAGTTTTTTCTTGAAATCATCTTTGGCTTCTGAAACATATGAGGCAACTGTTCTGGAGTGAGCTCCTGCACTAGGCCGAGAAGACCAGACAAACTAGACTTAAGAGTCACTTTTTCTAGATGCTGTATAATTAAACTGAACTCCTACATGGGCCAGTGTTAAAAAACAAAGAGATTCAGAACAACCAAAAGAGGTCCAGTTTAGCTGAGGTGGCAGGTTAAGGAAGTTCCCTGTTTTAATCATAAAAGGAAAATAATTCCAAACAACTACTCTGATTTCATTCTGTTTCTGCTTTCTTTAACCCCTTTCTGTTTATAAAGCCAGTTTCCTCTGTTCAGTTTTTGAGCACATAGGTTCTAAATATTTGGACAGATGTTTCCCAATCTGTGAATCACCAATAAAAACCATTTAGATTTTTAAACTAATTTCATCTTTTGACATGATTAGGTCAACTTTATCAATTATAAACATAAATTTTTATGAATTTACCAACTTTTATCAGTTATATTCATTTTCCACCAAGATTGCTATTTTTCGTAGTGCTTTAGGCAAAAAAGTTTTGTGACTCTTGACACAGGGTCACAACTTTCACATCTGACATTCAAACCTTCCACGATCTGTCTACTCTGTCCCCACATGCCTCTATTTATTTCCTGTGACCAATACATTGAGCTCCAGTTGGGCTCACTGGTATTACTCTTGCTCATTTCAAACTAAAACTTTTCTATGAAATCTTCATAGTGCAAGCAGTGCAAGCAAAGGCAAACTATTAACTCTCATTGTTCTAAAGGCTAGACTATAGCTCTTAATTTTTCATCTCGTGTGTGTTTTTTTTTAACCTCCGATTAGTACACAGATCCATCATTTCTTTTTTTTTTTTTTTTTTAATACTGGGAATTGAACTCATGACCTCATGCTTGCAAGGTAGGCACTGTGTGGCTGAGCTAAATCCCTGGCCCCATGGTCCACCATTTATTAAACGGACATTAAGGCATTTAAGTGGACATTTCTTTCTAAAAATGTCAGATCTTTTTCACTCATTTATCAGGAAAACCAGAGACTGAGATGAGATTGTCTCATTCAGATATAGATATACACATACAGAGATGATCTAGATACAGATTCTTTGTATATAAATGCTATATATATATAAAATTGATATGCATGTATCACTTTGTATAAATATGTACTATTGCAAAAGTGTTATGTGCTAATTATGTGAGTCTACCCTAAATCCTGGTGAGGTCATTATATAATAGGTCTGAACAGTGCCCCTTTTGTTCATTTTTTTCTTTAAGTGATAGGGTCTTGCTGTGTTGCCCAGACTAGCCCTAAATTCCCAGGCTCAAGCACTGCTCCTCTTCGCATTATCTTTTTTAAATCCCCCAAAATTGAAATCTAAAACATACCTAGTTGCAAAATTTCTACAGACAAGGCTTTGTGGATCCATAGTTATATTTTCCACAAAAGTAATACTATGGTTCACTAAGAACTGAGAACCAGAGGAATGAGATTATTAGACTATGAAAACAAATATCACACCTTCTTCCAAGGTCAGGGTTTCTGCATATTAATTTCAACTTGAGACTCTAGTTCATGTACCTAATGCTGTTGGTACTTTTCTTCATATTCATATCTACTTCCAATGTATTAGCTGCTTTTCACAGTGTGTATCTCTAAAATCTACTTCTAGAAAAAGTCTACAGAGGAACATTTCAGAAGCAGCTGCAAGGGTCAACTCCAAATGTTGTCTGAGGTATTTTCTGAATACTTCAACAGTTTTAAAACAATAACCCACATATCTGAAATACTTTCCATATAATAATTACACTTGGGTAATCTTTAAATTTGGGTAATATTGTATTAAAAAACAAAATCCTAATGGACTTTGTAAAATTTGAAGCACGTATGATAAGAAAAACAATGACAAATTGAAGATCAAAGGGTCTCATACTGAACATATAATTTTAATTAGCTTACCATACACTCCAAAGGCAAAGATACTCTCTCTGTCCCTGTTCCTATCAAACTGAAACCCCTCAATTCTGAGCATTACAAAATTATAGTTAGAAGGAAAAACATTCTAGTGTTCTACAGCATAGCAGGGTGAGTACAGTTTCTAACTTATTGTATAGTTCCAAATAGCTGTGAGAGGTTTTTGAATGTTTTCACTACCAGAAAATGATAAATGTTTGAGGTGATAGGTATGCTAATTAACTAATTTAATTCAGGAATTATATACTGTATACATGCATCAAATCTTAGAATCATGTAATTGTTATAAATCAACTAAAGTTAAAATTTCACACACAAAAAACTATAGTAGGACAATTTATGAATAAGACACTTGAAATATTAATGAAGAAATTAGTAAGGGCTATTGAAGTTATAAATGAAACAGAAATTTATTAAGGACTTTACTAAGTGGTCAGTGAAATAAAACATTTCAGACTTAACACCAAATGGTATATTAAATGATTTTTAAATTATACATATTAAATTGGTAAAAACAGGTACTACATAAAAATGTCTATTTACTTCAGGATCTCTCTCTCTTACCAACAAGTACTTATTAAAAATTTCTGTACAGCCAAGTAATAAGTAGAGTGAAGATAATCTACAGAATGCTAAAAATTTCTTGCCAGCTATCCCTCAGACAGAGGGATAATATCTATACTACATAAAGAGCTCAAAAATATTAGATCAACCAAAATAAAGGGTACAACAAGAAATGGGTAAGTGAAATTAACAGCTATCTCTCAGAAGTACAAATTGCCAAAAACATGAAAAAATGTTCAACATCTCTGGCCATTAGAAAAATGTAAATTAAAACAACACTAATATTTCATCCTACACCAGCAAGAATGGCAATCATCAAGAAGTCAAAAATAACAAACACTGGTATGTCTGCGGTGAAAAAGGAACCATTCTCCATTTTTGGCAGGAATGTAAACCAGTACAACAATGATCAGAAATCAATATGGAGATTTCTCAAAGAACTAAAATTACAAATTTCATATGACCCAGCTATGCCCCCTCTAGGCATCTTCCCAAAAGAACTAAAGACATCATGTTGCAGTGATCCATACACACCTATGTTTATAGCAGCTGAATTCATAATAGTTAAATCCTTGAAGCAGCCTGTGTGCCCAGCAACAGATGTATGGACAAAGAAAATGTGGTACCTGTAAATAACTGAATACTACTGGACTATAAAAAGGATAAATCTGAGATATTTGTAGGAAAATGGATGCACCTAGAAAACACAATGTTGAGTGTAGTAAATCAGACACACATGATTAAATGCCACCATATGGTATTTCTCATTGGAGTAAGGCAATGTACAAACAGAAAGAAAAATACGGGATGGATAGAAGAAACCAGGGGATGTGTCTTCGTCTGGTAAACAGGAAGGGATCTAGGAGACTGAAGGGGGGGAGGGAGAGGAGCAGAAAGCAGATTTAAAATACGTGAAGCACAGATCCCACACATCCACGATGAATGTAAACACTGCATGTCATAAACATGAGCTGAGAGTAGCAGCAGCAAGAAGAATGCAAGTGGGGAAAGGGGTTTAGAGATAGAGGGAGAGAGAGGGATGGGCAGAGGAAGGGGTTTTAAAAAACTGGCTGTGTTACCTACATGTACTTACTTCCCAAGACAGAGGAAAACTTCATCTACTATAGCCATGTACTAGTAAGATTAAAATTTTTTAAAATAAAGGCTTTTCCTCTCTGCATCATGCTTCTGACTTTTTGACTCTACATAATCTTTAGTGTGACCTGAGGCTGACCTTCAGTGTTAGGGGCTGCTCAGGCTGCATAACTTCAATTTACTCCCGAAGTCCCTTGTTTATATCCAAAGTGAGAGTTTTTATAGTATTCAGTTATGTATCCTTAGTCTATTTCTTCTTTATTCTTTCCTTGTTTTTGTATGATTTTGACATTTTTGACCAGTTATTTTGTCACATGTTCCTCAAAATCAGTTTGTCCAGTATTTTCTCCTGACTGAATTGAGGCCATACATTTTTAACAAACATATCAGAAAAAATAATCCTGGGATTTCTTAGTGCATCATAGCCCAGTGTTGATGATGTCACTGTCTTCTTCCTGGCAGTGTAACCTTCACCACTTAATTAAGTCATTTATGCCAGGTTTATCTTTACTAGTATTACAATCTTTCCTATTATATTTAATAAATATTTTAAGGAAAATGCTTTCCTAGTATAGTACATGAACTGTTTTTCCTCATATTTTCACACACTAATTTTACCATTTGTCAGTTGGTCTCTTCATAGTAATTATTATTATACTTCTTACGTAGAGGTTACTTTCTATATTTTTCCTTCCACATTTATAAATTAGAATTCTACCGTAACATATTTTTTGTGGAATGCTGCTGAAATGAGTATCTTAATTATGTATCTAAGAGAGTGTTTGCCAACTGTTTTGCCATCATGGTACATAGAAATGTAGTCTCTGTTCAGCACAGTGAAGTAACTGGATAAGACATACGGCAGGCAGAGGTTACTGGCCCAGGCACCATGGCCAGCCCACGCCCCATGAATATATGTAAAATGAAGGTCTCAGTACGTAACCTGATGTGCCTCCAACTATTTCTGTTACCTTAGTTAGTGAGCTTTAGGGTAAGGTATACTCTGAAAGCTGAATTGCTCAATCATAGAAGAAGTACACCATCAGATTAGCAGGTACTGTCAAATTGCTCTCCAAATTATTACAAGAACCTACGCCCTATTACATGACCACAGTGCATTCAAATTGGAAATTAATGACAAAAGGAACTCCAAAAAATCCATAAACACTTGGAAATTAAATAACAACGTCCTGAACAACCCATGGGTCACAGAAGAAATTAAAGATGAAACTAAAAAATACCTACAAGCAAATGAAAATGTACACACACCTTATCAGAACCTGTGGGATGTTATGAAAGCAGCCCTCAGAGGGAAATTTATATCGGTGAATTCATACATAAGGAAAACAGAAAGAGAACAAATAAATAGCCTAATGCTGCACCTCGAACTTTTAGAAAAAGAAGAACAAGTCAAGCCCAAAGCCCAAAGAAGGGAGGAGATTACAAAGATCATGGCAGAAATTAATTAAATTGAGACGAAGAAAGCACCACAAAAAATAAAAGAATCAAAGAGCTGGTTCTTTGAAAGAACAAATAAAATTGATAAACCCCTAGTGAACCTTATCAAAAAAAGAAAGGAAAGGACTCAAATTCATGCAATAAGGAATGAAAGGATGAAATCACTATAGATCCTAAGGAGATTCAAAAGATCATTAAAACCTACTTTGAAAATCTTTACTCTGATAGGACAGAAAACTCAGAATGGACAGATTCCTACACATGTACAAATCACCAAAGTTAAATCAAGAAGACATAACAATCCTGAACAACCCAATATCAATTAATGAGATTGAAAATGTGATTAAAAACTTACCGACAAAGAAAAGGCCAGGCCCTGGTGGATTCACAGCAGAATTTTACAAGAAATTCACACAAGATTTAATATCAACATCCTCAAACTCTTCAATGAAATTGAAAAGGAAGCAATTTTCCCTAACTCATTTCTGGAGGGAAGTATTATACTGATAACAAAACCAGAAAAAGACCCAACCAAGAAAGACAACTACAAACCAATCTCCCTAATAAACATAGATGCAAAGATACTCAATAAAATGCTAGCAAAGAGAATGCAGCAAATCATCAAAAAAATCATACACCACGACCAAGTTGGATTCATTCCAGGAATGTAGGGATGGTTCAATATTCTCAAATCAATAAATGTTATACATCATATTAATAGAGCCAAAGACAAAAACCACATGATCATCTCAATAGATGCAGAAAAGGCTTTTGACAAAGTCCAACATGCATTCATGATAAAAACCCTACAGAAAATAGGACTAGATGGTCTTAACCTCAACCTGATCAAAGCCATCTATGACAAACGAACAGCTAATATTGTACTAAAAGGACAAAAATTGAAAGCTTTTACTTTAAAATCAGGAACAAGACAATCCACTGTCACCACTCCTACTCAACATGGTTCTGGAAGCATTAGCCAGAGCAATTAGAGAGAGAAATAAAAGGAATAAGGATAGGAAAGGAAGAAGTGAAATTATCATTATTTGCAGATGACATGATACTTTACATGGAAGACCCCAAAAAATCCACAATAAAACTCCCTGAATTAATCAACACATTCAGCAGTTCAGCTGGACACAAAGTTAATGCTAAAAAATCCATAACATTCCTATACACAAACAACAAACAGAGAAATTAAGAAAACCATACCTTTTACAATAGCACCCAAGAAACTGACATATTTAGGAATCAATCTAACAAAAGAAGTAAAAGATCTATTCAGTGAAAACTACAGTACTCTCAAAAAAGAGATCAAAGAGGATTTTAGTAAATGGAAAAATATTCCTTGCTCATGGATAGGAAGAACCAACTTGGTGAAAATGGCCATCCTACCAAAATTGTTGCACAGATTCAATGCAATACCCATTAAACTACCATGAGCATATCTCACAGAATTAGAGAAAACATTCCTTAAATTCATCTGGAACCAGAAGAGACCCAGAATAGCAAAAGCACTGCTGGGCAATAAAGACAAGTCAGGTAGAATCACAATCCCTGACCTGAAATGATACTACAAAGCTACTGTAATAAAATCAACCTGGTACTGGCTAAAAAACAGAGCAGAGAATCAAGGGAACAGACTAGAAGGAACATCTACACCACAAATACACTCAGCCACCTAATCTTTAACAAACGGGCTAAACAAACTGACTGGAAGAAAGATAGCCTCTTCAATAAATGATGCTGGAAAAATTGGCTTGCCACCTGCCAAAGACTGAAAATAGATGCAAGTCTATCACCATGCACCAAACTCAAGTCAGAATGGATCACAGATCTCAATATTAAAACAGAAACACTAAATCTATTGGAAGAGAAAGTAGGTAAAAATCTCAAAGACATAGGGGTAGGCAGAGAGTTCATGAACAAAAACCAAACCACACAGGAAATACTTCGAAGAATCAACTACTGAGATCTCATCCTACTGAAAGTTTCTGTACATCTAAAGAAATCACCAGCAGAGTAAAAAGAAAACTCACAAATGGGCATCTGAGATGAATACACACTTCTCAGATAAAGAAATACAAATGGCAAACAAATATATGAGAAAGTGTTCAATATCATTAGTTATTCAAGAAATGCAAATTAAAACAACATTGAGATTTCATCTTACCCCAATAAGAATGGCTAGTGTTAAGAAATCAACTAAAGACAAATGCTGGTGACGCTGTGGAGAAATAGGAACTCTTCTCTACTGCTGATAAGAATGCAGACTGGTGAAACCACTGTGGAAATCAGTTTGGAGATTCCTCAACAAGCTTTGTGTACAAGTTCCATTAAATCCAGCTATTCTTCTTGATATTTTCCCAGAACTGAAAATATCATATTACAGCAATATACGTGCTCTCAGCAACATAATTTGTCATAACTAACTCATGGAAGCAACCCTAATGTGCATCCATTGAGGAATGGATAAAAAAATTGTGGTATTTTTATATAATGGAATATTATTCAGGTATAAACAAAGATAAACTCAAGGATTTTACAAGTAAATGGTCACACCTAGAAACCATACTCATAAGTGAAATAAATCAGACCTCCATGGGTAAGCAACATATTGTCTCAATAATATAAGAATCTGATAGAGTAAGTAAAAATTAAGAGATATGATAGACAATGTTAAATGAAACTGCTCAAAAGTAAAGAGCAACTGGGATGAGGGAAAAGAGAAAGAATGGGAAACTATGTACATATGTATACACAGGATAGCTAACATAGTTGTACTATTGACTTCTATCACTTTACTGAAAGGATCAGTTAATGATTAATCATTGATCAGTTTTGCATGTCTCTATTTGTTTTCCTGAGAAACCACTGTGAAGATATCAATATGATGTAATACAACAACTACTGATAATTTCTTACCATTTTGTCTGTAACTCTGTATTATTTGTATTGTCCTTATGCTATTTTGTAAATGGAGGTCTGTTTGTTAATATGTTTTCCTTCTTTTATTTTTAAAAGTAAATTTAAAAAAGAACCTATGCCCACACCAGTACATGTAAAGTTCTCATTATTTTGTGCCATTTGTTAGTACATAGCATTATCCAACTGTTTTATGATACCAATTTGATGTACGTAAAGGAGCCTGTAACTATAATTTGAAGTTTTCTAATTTTTAAGAGTTATTTAATTGATCAGTAATAGTTCTTTTTATGTTCTAGATATGTATCTTGTGTCAGATACTTGTGTTACAAATGATCATCTTAAAGTCTAGTTTATCTTTTCATCTTCTTTATCGTACACGTTGTTTAGTGAGCAGACTGTTACTTTAATGGATCAAAATTATCTTTTGTGATGGCCCTGAATCAAGGCCAGCAGTTTTCTGTAGCTGCTGGTTTCAAGCAGGAGCCTAAAGTGGTATCTTTCTACGGTCTGTTGGCCATTTCAGAACTTTAGAAATGTAATGGTCAGTTCATTAGAAAGAAACAAATAACTAAATAAATTTTACGAGACAACTTCAAGATGGCGAACAGGTAGGCAGCAGAGAGAGAACCTCCCGAAAGAATGCCACTCAGACAAAGGAATATAGGAATATAGTAACATGTGAGACAGAAAGGAAAGAGGTGGGTATCGAACTCAGGAAGGATCTGAAAAGGGAATTGAAGACTAAGTAAAACCTCTTCTGGAGGAAAGGATCGGAGATCCGCCATGGCACAGTCAGAGGGAGAGGAGGAGGAAGTCACTGCTCCAAACACACCCATGGCCCACGCCCTCGTTGCAGCATTGGCAGCTTCAGCTTCAGAGACCCACGCTCACGGAAGCCTCCCAACTTGGCCAGGGGAGAGCGGAGTTTCGAGAGCTGGTCCAGAGCTGGAGAGGGGAGGGCGCAGCCAGGAAAAGAGGCAATGGCGGTCGGGAGCAGTTGTTGAACCCAGTGTGAGGATGAGAGGCTGCGACAGCCACTGGGGCAGAGTCCCCACCCTGCGGCAACCTTCCTAATCAAAGCCTGGAGAGAATCAATGCAACTAGTACACAGCCCACCACGCCCGGCTCTGCACCTGCCTCGAGGCGATGATCCCCTGCCTCTCCCTAGGTGAGCCGCCCAGCGGACAGCAGCAGGAACCTTGGCAGCGAGCCGCGGCAGCTCCCAGGGATCCGGCCGAGGAGCAGACAGGGGCTCCAGCACCGCAACGGGAGGGAGATGCAGATGGAGGTGGATTGCGTGGCTCCACGCCCTTCTCACTCCAACATCAGGCAGCAAGCACGAGCTGGGTTGCTGGGACTCAGCTCCCACCCTGAACTCTCTCTGGGAGCACCTTGAGTCTCCGCAGCTTGAGCAAGCACCGCCTGTTCCTGGCAACAGTGGGACGAATCCATGGTCTTCAGGACTCACCCCAAACTATTAATGTGAGCACCAAGAGGGTCTCCTTACAACTTGCACATATGAACTGTGCATGAACCCATAGCAACAAATTAGGTGAAAAGCAGCAGACCAGGAGTCTGAAAAACAACAACATACTCTATACAGCAGACCCAAGAAAATCCTCCAACTCTATTCTAGAACTAATCTTTAAACTCAGGTCATACCCTGAACTAACACAGTGAGAACGGGCCGGGGAGATTTCAAGCCCTTATACCAAACATCGTAAGTTCGTCCAATGCCCAGCTGCAAGGGGTGGGGAACGGTAATACTGGAGATCAGCAGGAAGGAGGAGGAGAAGAAAGGGCCTCCGGCATCGAGACAACGGGACAGAGATGAACGGGTCACCGAGGGCACCCTGATGGGGGCGTGTGCCCCGTGGCTGCTCTGCTGTGGGCCCCGCGGCTGCTCCGCTGTGGGCCCTGCTGAGGGCGCCCCACGGACTGGACCCACCCCCACCCATAGCACAGCGACGGGACGGAGCCAGGCTGTCCGCTGTGAGCATAGGTGCTTTACCACCTCCGATCATGGCAGTTTGTATACACCCATGTATGTTATAGTATATTCTGAGGCAGCTATATCTCTTCCCAAGGTGAGAGTCCAGGGGTATAGATAAACCCAGGAATATAATTATTATCATAGGGAAGATGACTGATTGAGTGGTAGGGCAATGGAGATGAGGGAGGAGAAAATTGAATGATCAAATGGGCCATCATCTGTGTAACTGAGTAACAAATGTGAAGGTAATATTTGAGTAACAAATGTGAAGGTAACATTATGTAGGACAGCATCCAGAGCTAATTCCCTTCTATGTTCTCTATAATTTTGTATTTCCTCAATCGTTTTTGTATTAACAGAAGTGAAGATAACTTCATATTATACAGCATCCTGTGCTAATTCCCTACTATCTTCTCTATAATTTGGTATTTCCTTTAATGTTTATATGTTAACTAATGTGAAGATAATATTATGTAATACAGCATCCAGTGCTAATTCCCTATTATAATCTGTATAATTTTGTATTTTTGGTATTGTTTATGGCTTATTCTGGCTCATGTGTCTCCATTCTTTTGTCTTTAAAATAAAAAAAATTTTTAAATAAAATTATCTTTCATGTGTGTAGCTCATAATTACTAGTCTCACTAAAGAAAGCCTTCTTTATCTTGAAGTCAGAAAGATATTCTCCCATATCTTCCTCTACAACAGTAATTTTCAAAGTGTGAGACAGAAATCCCAAAGGCCTACAAAATCAAAATTATTTTTATTCAATCCTTTACAAATATAAAATGAGTTTCCTAGAGGTTGCATGGTATGTGATATTGCACCAGAATGAAAGAAAAGCAGGATATGACAATATACATGTCTTCTATTATGACAAAAATAAGAGGTGTGAACAAAAACTACAGCAAATGCTACATCAGTATCATCAATAGAGACTGGCTAGTAAAAACTACAGTGCATCCATCCATGCACCATGCAACTTACGGCTCTTCCTCAAAGTCAAAATGACCAGAAAAGGTAAATGTTTTAAGTCAGTTCAGGATGTTGAAGCAGCCATCAAAGTTCTTCTAAAGACACACTTGAAAGAGGACTTTGAGAACTACTTCAGAGAACTACTCCAAGAACAATGGGTGTGTTTGAAGCCAGGAGGAGTATTTTGAGAGAGATTTATAGTAATGTGTCTTTTAGCATAAATTTTTAAAACTTTATATATTTACTGTATTTTATCATATCTCATATGTACATATATGCATTATGAGTATTCTTTTCCTGAACCCTACATTCTGTTCCACTGACTCTATGTTTATCACTGTTCTAATACCACATTGTTTAATTTCATGTATTGTTGGGAGGTTTGGTGTAGGGTTTTGTATTTGGTAAAGTAAGATTTTTTTCATTGTTTGTATTTTTGCTTCTCCAACATGGTCTTTTGAAGTTCATAGTTTATTCTTCTCTAAAAACAACAGAATCCTTAAAGTTTCATGAAAATTATGTTCAAATTTCTATGGAGAGTTTGGTGAAGTTAAATATTACTATGGGGAGAACTGGTATCTTTCAATATGAAGCCTTCCTGTCCACTGACATGATTCACACTAACAAGCAATTAGGTCTGCATTCTTTCTTTCCTGGCTGGGTAGTGAACCCAGGGCTTTAGTGCTCCAGCACTGAACTACATCCCCAGCCCTTTAGGTCTTCATTTTGTAATGACCAAACTACCCAATTTTGCCCATTGCATTTATTTGTAGTGACCAGAATACTTAGTTTATATCATACTTAATTTTTAGTTAGTAACTGTTCTTTTACAGACAAGTTACTGATTGCCACGTGTTGAACATGTACCCAGCATTGTGGCTGAACAGTTTTATGACTTTTAATAGCTTAAGGGTCCACTTAGATTTATTGCCTAAACAATAGCATCAGTGAAAATGGAAACTTTTTCACTTCTCCCATTTCTGTCTGTATATCTTATTTTCTATCTTAATGCTTTGGCTGAGGTAATCTGTACAACATGATATATATAGATAGATAGTAGATATAGATATAAATAAAACACATATCTTTTTCTTATTACTGAACTTAAAAGGTCGTCTTCTAATAGCTTGTTATGCTTTAAATCTAAGATGGGCCCCACAGCCCCATGTCTGGAAGGTGACTGGATTACAGAGCTTCCTAGGTGCCAGGATGTAAGCAGCTCTCCCCTTCCCCCGGGCCATGCTGCTGCTTCTTCAGAGTTGGCCAACCACACACTGAGATGTGAGTAAAAATAAACCACTCCTCTTTTAAACTGTGGGTATCAGGTGCTGGGTCTCTGCAACAAGAAGAGTAACTACGACATAATTCACTAGTGTCTTGGTTACTTTTCTCTCTATACTGAGACAATACCTGACACCCAAAATTAAGGAAGGAAAGGTTTATTTAGCTCACAGTCTGTAGAGGTTTCAGCCCATAATCAGCTGGCTCCAAGGCAGGGTGGCACAGGGCAGAGGGCAACCGTTCATGGCCTCGGAAAACAGCAAAAGCAGCAAGAGCGAAAAGGGAAGAGCAGGAGCAGGGAGAGCAGCCTCTTTCCCTTACATACATACATACATACATACATACATTTATTTATTTATTTATTTAGCAGTACTGGGGATCGAACTCAGGACCCTGCGCTTGCTAGGCAAGCGCTTATTCCACTGAGCTATATCCCCAGCCCTTTCCCTTACACTGTATGCAAACTACCCGTCCCAGGGCAGGCGTAGCACTCACATCCAAAATCCCTGCACTGGACCATGGATCAGTCATAAACTAGAAACCTACCCCATGACTGCATGAGGCTTTGGGGGACATCTAGAAACAAACCATGACAATTAGTGAATATGATATTCATGCAAATATCTTGGCACATACATATTTTCAAATTAAGGAAATTCCATTTTATTAATAGAAGAATGCTTTTTAAGTGCTGAGGCTGTAGGTCAGTGGTAGAATGCTTGCCCTGGGTTCAATCATTAGTACCATTAAATAAATAAATAGGTTAAAAGAATGCTTTTCATGAAGAGATAATGGATTTTCACAGGGTACTTTTCCTACATCTACTGAGATGTTCAAATGTTTTCCCCCTTTAATTTGCTGTGATAGGTTATATTAATGTTATTTTGAATAATCTGCATTTCTTGGATTATATGCTCCTCGGTTCTGGCACACAATGCTAGTTGACCACTAATATCTATGTACTCATTTTTTTTCTTACTAACAGAATCTTGATTTTAGCATCACAAGGCTCCCCAGAAGCAGCAGTAGTCATGTGATCAAGTTCTAGACAGTGAGGTAAAGCAGAGGTTGGAAGATTAAGTTTCTAGAAACTTTTATAAGCTCTTGTCTCAATTCTTCCCAGTGTAGATTCTTCCCATGATACCCAGAGAATGTCAGTTATATTAATATTATTTGAATAATGTTTCATGTTAAAGACTGCTTTCCACCTCTGTGAAAATATTGATCAGCTATTGTTAAAGCCCAGGACTTCCAACTCCTAGAATTTTTGGTGCAGGAAGTAAAACCTTTATTTATTAAAACTACAATTGTTGGTTTTATTTTTCATTTTTAGCCAAAAGCCACTTTAAATTATACTTTACCCCTGATTCATTCACACACTCAAGGTCTTCCTCTTCTTGTTAGCTGGAGTTTGTTTGCAAGCTACTTAGGATTTTAGCCTTTTCTGTCCAATAAATCAAAAGCAATATATTTGTCATTCTTTATTATGCCATGTTATTTGAATTTGCTATACTGAATCGTCTGCTTTCCACTTAAGAATCTGGATTTTTACATGTTCCCCAAGTAAAATATGATTTCCAGAAGGCAGGGACTTGTCTTTATCAGTCCTTATTGCTGTTATCTAGAATAGTAACTTCCATATGGAAGAGGCTCAATGTTTGTTAAATGAATAGTTACTAGATCAAAGGAGTATATGAAAAGTGAAAATTATAGGGAGATTGACCTGCTGTTTGATTTTTCATAACTGCATCCATTTTATAAAATTATTCAAGCCTTATAAAATTTACTGGGACACTTTCTCTGTTTAATGAGGTAAGAGTATCCTGTTGTGTTAAGCTTTAATAAAATATGCTTCTAAAACAAGCTGGTACTGTTTTTTTTTTCAGAAAGATTAAAGAGAGAAGGAAGATTTTTTAAACTAATGATTTACATTTTTATTAAAAATTACAGAGCCTGCATTCCTAAAGGGGCCAAATTTATTCTTTAGGAGGTTGGAAATAGGTAAAAATTCTTAGATATTATAATAATATACAGCCTTGCAAAGCGCAGCTGGGCCTGACAAAGTCTTATTCCTTAGTATTCAACTTCGCTCATTATGGAAAATTTAATTTAAATAGCTTTTTTCTTCCTTGGGGGTTTACAACCACAAAAAGGTTTTGAAACACCATTATGAGTCTATTGATTTCTTTTTACATTTCTTCTTAGTCTCAGTATGTGAATTAGTTTGCTTGGCTTGCTATACAAAATACAGAGTGGGCGATTTAAATGATAGAAATTTAGTTTCTCACAGTTCTGAAGGTCAGAAAGCTAAGATCCATATGTCAGCAGGATGAGTTCCTTCTAAGGCCTTATTACTTGGCTTGACGATGGCCTTCTATTTGTGGAATCCCTGTGTCCTTGACATTTTAGTATGGCCCCATGTCCCTGGCAACTCTTTGTATGTCTAACTCTTTTCCTCTTCTAAAGATGTAGTAAGATTTTGGCTACAGCACATTAAAGGACCCCTTTTAATCCATTCACACGTTTAAGGTCCAGTCTTTAAAAGACTATGTATGGACAAATACACTCATATTTTGTGATTCTCGGAGTTAGGTTTTCAACACAAAAATTTTGAAGGGAACACAAGTCGACCTATAACTGTAGCTTATGGATTTTCTAGAACCCATTCCACTGGGATAGTTTTAAATCTATTGTCACATAATTTCTTAAGGTAAATTCTGTCTCTTTACATACCTACTTATACATAGTTATGTTCTTTTCATTAAATTATCAGTTTACTATTTTTTGTCTGTTTACCAGATTTTTTTAAAAGGTTGGAGTATATTTTTAAAGTTTTTGTTTAATAAAAAGCTATTGGTTTTGTTGAGAATCTTTATTCTACTTATATATAACATTCTTTTTATACCTTTATTTTTTCCTTTTTTTCTTTTTATTTACTAAGGTATGCTTTTATAACTTATTAATGATAGATATTTAAGTTGATAACTTTCCAGCATGACTTTCTTTTTTTTAAATATAAACATTCAAGGTTAAAAACTGCCCATAAAGCGGCATAGTGGCGCACCTCTGTAACCCTAGCATTTGCAAAGATGAGGCAAGAGGATTGCTGTTTAAGACCAGCCTGCACTACATAAGCAAGTTCAAGGCCAGCCTACACTACATAGTGAGAACCTGTCTCAAACAAAACAAAACCAAACACCAAAAAGAGTCTGCCTGTAATAACATGTTGGCTACATTCGACAGGTACTGTCATGTCATGTTTTTATTATCATTCCTTGTTATTTCTCAATTTCCACTATCACTTTTTTAAAACTTTACATAAAGTAGACTGCTTTTTTTTTTCAGCTTCTAAGAAAGGGCATTTACTGGGCATCAATTAGCTACTGAGTTCTAAATTCAATGTAGCCAGAAATACAGCCACTGATTCTTTGATATCCATTTAGTCATTATAATATAAAACTCACTGAGAACAATTGCTATTCAAATAATCTATATCACAACTTTTATTATTTTTTATCTCCTTGGTTTATCAGTTTCTGAGAGAAATTTGTTAAACATTTTCTGCTGCTTACAATAGTGTAATATAAGAACAAATACAGGCCAGGCATGGTGATGCACTGTAATCACAGAATTCTTGCAAAAGAATTGTAAGTTTGACCCCAGCCTGGGCAAATCAGCAACTCAATGAGACCCTGTCTCAAAAAAATTTTTTTAATTAAAAACAGGTGGAGATATAGATCAGTATAAAAGTTCCTCAGTACTATGAAAACAAACAACACAAAACAAATCCCACATATTTGTTGTCTGTTCCCAGTTCCTGCGACAAAGCTCCTAAAACCTTTGTAGACAGAGTTTCAGAAAATATCTAATCTTTAACCTTAATTCATGACACAGAGTCCTAAGACCTTTGGAAATTCTGGAATGATTGGGGCATCTAACAGTATTTCCTGGATGATAGGTGACTTTCTTTTGTAAAGAGGTGATTTAGTAGATTCCTGGATAGCCACAGGATGTGGCTGCCAAGTGAACAAGTTATATAGTGAAACTCTTGATTCCAACTCCCAACTTCCAGATAGAAGAAAGGGACTGAATGTTGAGTTGATTGCCGATGGGGGATGATTTCAGCAAGCATGCTTATGAGATGAAGCCTCCATAATACATGAAAGGGGCTGGTTTTGAAAGCATCCGGGTTACTGAATATGTGCAGGTGCTAGGGAGTGGCTAGGCATGGGTACTCCATGGCCTTCTCCCACATCATCTTATGCATCTCTACATTCTTCTGTATCCACATCTGTACATTTGTCTGTAACTTTTGTTATATTTTTGGTAATAAAATGGTAAATGTGCTCCCCAAAGTTCTACTAGCCATCTTAGCAAATTAATCAAACACTAGAAGGAAGCAATAGGAAGTCTGATTATACCCAGTTGCTCAGAAGTACGGGTCACAAACAGAAAACTGAAAATTGTGATCTGAAATGGGGCACGGGCTTACAGCACTGAGCCCTTAACTTGTGGAATCTGATATAACCTCCAAATAGTGTCAGAATTGAGTTAAATTATAAGACATTCACCCAGCTAGTGTCTGCTGAGAATTGTGTGGTATAGGAAAAATATCCATATACATACGGTCCATAAGTATTCTGTGTCATGAATGTCTAGCAGGCAAAACTGAAGTTTTCCTTCAAGCAATTCCATTATGTTTTTGCTTTATGTATTTTGAAGCTATACTGTTAGGTTTATACAGTTCATACAGATGTACCTTTAATGCAAACTGTTCCTTTGCCTCGAATATACCATTTGAGGTCTAATGGAATTCCTTTACCCTAGTTGATGCAGGTATAAAATGGTCTTTTTAAAAAATATTATTTTAACCTGATTTTGAAGCCCTGACAAGAGGTTGGTCAACTCCTTGTCTTAAAGAGTAGACCCACTCACACCCCATTTCCCTTTTTCCTTTTCACACTATGGGTCACTTTGCATCTACCTTAATTGCTCAGGTCCAGACACATTTGGAGCTAAGACAGCCTCTGTGCCCTGGAGTCCAGAGAAGTACTACAAATTAGCCAGCTCACAGAAAACACAGAAAACCTCACAAATCTCAGCCTTTTTATCACACAAAACTGCTCTCTAAAGCTGCAGCTTGGTGTTTTTTTTTAATTTCAAAGATAAAAGAATGGAAAATAAATTAACAAACAAGCAGAGAGGAACAAAACAACACCAAAACAATAAAAGCAACACAGAATTTCACAAAGGCGATAAGAAATTAACAATGGTTGCTGTATTATGTGTTGTTATCTTCAAATTGGTTACTCAGTTAAACAAATACAGTCATGTAAGATTGAAAAAAACAATTAAACATTAACTGTTCCTTTCCCTAAAGCAACAGAAATTAGTAGTACAATTATCTTAGCTATCTTGTGTATACATATATACATATTTTTCCCTTCTTTCTCTCTGTGCGTCTTTCTTTTCCTTTCCTCCTTTCCCTTCCTTTCTTTTGTTCTTTCTTTTCCTTTTTTCCCTCCTATCAGCTTGCTGTTTAAACTGTCCCCTCTCTGCCCTGCAGGAAGCTGTCTCATTCAAAGCTATAAATAACAAAGAAGGAATGTGCATTTCATCATAGTATTGTTTCCAGTTATAAAAAATTAAAACTTTAAATTTACAAAGCACAGATGGGGGTAAATTACTTCCATGAGGTCATTTAGGGACCAAAGGTCCTTCCAGTTTTTACTCCCCATGGATGGTCAGGGTTGTGGGGTGCTGGTAGTTTCTGTGGCATTTTTATCTGTGCTGCACAAGACTCATGTTTTCTTCAATTCAGATTTTCACTTGTCATCTGCCTTTTCCACGTGTTCTGAAACTGGTGTGTGTGCACCTGTACAGTCATACATCTGCAACACTGACAGAAAAGCCAGTACCTTTCAATTTTTTTATTAGTACATGTTTGCGATACATTCATGTTGGAGAGTTGGCACATGTACGTATCAAATTTTAACCTGTTTACTTAGCCTTTCCCTCCCCCCATCTCTAAATCCCCTTCCCATTTGTAAAAGACGTGAGTTATCTTTTCAGTGTCGTAGCATTACTGAGGAAAATGCACCTGTACCCTACAGTAGTAATAATTTGTGGACATGAACTCCAGGAATACTAAAATCAAAGAATAAATTTTTTCTCAGATAAACTATAGCCTGATTTCTTCTAAAAATGTGAAAATAGCTTGTCTCTGGAGAGGTGTTATTCTTCTCTTATATTATTGCAGGTGACAAATGAACAAGGGTGTGTAAGACTAAAAAACTTTGAACCAAGGATTTCAAGATTTCAGTGGAAACATGGATAATTTATGTCATCCTGACAAAAATTGTGTCAAAAAATTATACATTTTTCCAGATCCAATATACTTCAACCAAGTGAAAACTAACAGCCATTTTAATACCACTAAAATAATATAACTTGCTTTAAAATGCCCATAAAAGGCCTTTTGAAGTTTTTAGTAAGTCAAGTGAAATTTGCAGGATATAGTTTAAAAAAATACTGAAATCTTCCCTTCAAGTCTGAACTCCCAGTGAGACAACACTGCAACATTTGATGATAACAAAGCAAGCTGAGAACTGACAAACAACATCCTTCAAGAGTGTTCTTTGCAGATCAAATATTTGAATACTAACTTTAGCAACTAATCTTATCATCAGTGGCTTTATTCTCATAGCAGTTGAAAAACTGCAGGTAACAGCGACAGTCAAAATACATGGACGCTGCAGAGAAATGTCTAAGGAACAATTAAAAATAGATAAATGAGGTCTCTAGAAAGCTTTTTTGTCGTGGAAGAACATTAATGGTTCTCCTCTGTTTCATTCATCACAAAAAATACAGAAAGACATATGAACACAACTTAATTATGGAAAGGTAATCGTTTAAAGTTTCAGTAACTGCGGAAGTTTTTCTCTTAATAGTAATAATCCTGAAAGTTGAATTTATGACAGAATTCAAGAATGACGCCTAAGCATTTGCTTTGAAGCTAAATATGAAAATATGTATTAGTATGACCAATAAAAATGTATTCTGCTTCAAAAGAAGTCATTTTAATGTCTGAATAGAAATATTTGGCACAAATGGATAGTTTTCAAGGGAATGAGATTCCTAGGATATAACTCTAAACTGTTATACTGCATAACATTAATTCTTTTAGGTAAATCATATTTTCATTAAAATAACAGCATTAAAAAATATCAGCATTGCCTAATGAAACAGAAACCAGTATTGTGATACACACACACACACACACACACACACAGAATTTATTTAACTTGCTTACAAAGGTAAAGGGTACATCTTTTTTATTAACTAAATATAAACATGTTTGAGAAATACATTATTATGAACAATTCCAAATACTATATTTTTTCCTTATAACATGTCACACAGAGATGTGAATTCAAATTAAACAATGATCATTTTAAATATTTTAAGTAAGGGTACTAATTTTAGCCATATAAGAAGTGGCCATCCCAACTTACAATGTCTCATGAAATTTTCTTCCCTGTTAGCTTTACTTCAATAACTAACATGTTAGATTCTGGCTGATGGCGATACTATTCTTTATAGAAATCTATACCCCCATACTCCTGGCTCATCTTTTATTTTATTTTATTTTATTTTATTTTAGAAACATAAAAATACAAAAACATATTGACAAACAGACACCCA
The DNA here is from genome assembly GCA_004027595.1 of Dinomys branickii. Taxonomy (NCBI): domain Eukaryota; kingdom Metazoa; phylum Chordata; class Mammalia; order Rodentia; family Dinomyidae; genus Dinomys; species Dinomys branickii. The sequence goes on from PVLD010002291.1 coordinate 170,110, forward strand.
TTATCATAGAAAATAGTACAATCACAACTAATCTATAGACAAGGTGATATGGTCTCAACAGTAGTTGTTGTTTTATCCATTGATATCTTCGAATTGTAGATGTATGGACCCATATACAGACATGCAAATTTAGTCAGACAGTTGATCCTCTCAACAACAGAAAAAAAAA